>JAKUCV010007185.1:3825-31367 GCA_028386065.3 Turnera subulata
GAGTCAAGTCTCGGTAGCGCATCTGATCAGATCAGGGTGTGAAACCCAAATGTCGAACCTCAGAAGGGGTAGATTCTGAGGCCAAAAACCACTGATAAATCTCAAGTGGCCGCTAGCTACCTGAGGGTGCACTCAGACACACCTAACCGGTGCAAGTCTTCCAGGGGTGCACCTACATCCCCTGGGCATGCTAAACAGCGTAATGTGACCCGAGGTACCCAACCCTCCTCGGGGCTACCAACCGACACCACAGTAGAATTTAGTATTTTATTCTTAATTAAACCTTTATATTTCTGTTTGAAGTACATTATGTCTTTCAGGGAAGTGTGTATGTGTCCTTGTATCATCCGAGCCTTCGGCCCATAACCACATATTTTCACAAAAGCGTATTACTTGTTATATAACAGTTTTTCATGTAGAATTTAGACATGTGAGATCAACCAGGCATACGAATTCCAATCATCGCATGTAGCAAACAAGGCAAGTAAACAAACAAACCACACCAACATGCATTCACAAAACATATACAAAAAGACTTGTAATGTCACCTCAAAATGCGGTTTATGACTTCTCCCCGATCCGAGTCTACGGCTCCAGAGGTATTTCCCGTGCCTGAATACCGGTACATGATATAGTCACTAAACCCATTTTAGAAGTAAAACGTGTATGTACACTAATGTATGCTCTAATCGAGTAACTCCCGACCCTAACTTCCGATTATAAGATTTCCGGGTCTAAGTCCAAAGAGATCTTTTCTTCTTTCATAACTCCAACGATTAGGGATCTAAGGTTCATTGATTTAAGTTCATTAACGGTTCTCGGGCCTAAAGCCCGCTAAATTCTTAGTCACAAATTTCGGGCCAAAGGCCCACCTCTTTAAGTCCATATTTTACCGATTATGAAATTGGGCTTCGAGCCCGTTCTTAATATCCGTGAGTTTAATTATCCGTGATTAGGTCCTAGGTCCGTAACTGTGAGTCCAATAAAACATCCTAAGCTTCAAATTGAGGTTATTGGGCCTGGGCTCGGTTTTTCCTAAAAACCGTCCTAAGGTCGTTTCCGAGCCCAAGAGTTTATCGGCCTATGATCTATTCGTGTCGGTAAGTCTTCCCGGCCACACACCCTAACTCTCCGCTCTCGGTAAACCGTAATTCACTAAATGTACAAATATAAATAAATGTATTTCGTAAAATAAATTCCAAAATTTAAGTACGTAACATAACCGAGACAAATCATAGATAATTACCAACTAACACTCGTAAAAACGAGAATTATCGTCCGCCGGCAGAACCCGAGTCTTCGCCGGAAAAATTCTCGAGCCCTCGCCGGAACAGTACACCTTCGCCGGATTCCGGCCAACCTCGCCAGAATTTCGCCGGACTGCCAGGAACCCAAGAACAACCAATTCAACAACACCGCCCATAAACGTCAACCTAACAAAAGGACTGAGGTGTCGGACTCTTACCGGAAGAGGAAGTATAGCACAAAACTCGATCCGTAGCCCCCTGCCGGAATTGAACGTCGCCTGCCAGAATTGAACGCCACCCTGCCACCAAAAAGAATCAGAACCCTCAGCAACATACCGCCTTCAAACCATCGTTATCTCGTGTCAAGAATCCGACCACATCGATTCCCCCTACATGCATTCTCCGAGCCCACCCAACAACTCAACACACAATCTCCAAAGGTCCAATTCAACAACTAGCAAGAATCGAATTAAAGGAGAGTGGCTGCAGAAGGTCTTACCGGGGTTTGAACCTCCACTGCCAGAAGGGACCTGCAGACGCCGGTTCTGTGCAACCACTGCCCTCTACCGTCCGAGACTACAATCCCCACCACGCGTACAACCCGCGGGTACTAACAAGACCCAACCGCAATGACCTGCCGCCAAAACACCACCGCAACAACCCAGGAAGGCGAACGGCGGTCACTGCTCGTCGAGGCTGCGCCCGGGATCCGCGTCGCGTCGAGCCCAAAGACCTCCCCACTCGCTTCGGTGGCGGAATAGCGTGGCGATAGGTGGCAGCGGCTAAGGAGAGATGAGGGAGGGAAGCAAGGTGAGTGTCGGTGAGAGAGTAAAGGAAGAGAAGGGGTTGTGGGGATGATGGCCGGCGACGGTGTGAAGGCACAAGGAGAGGTGAGGAGTTTCGAATCAAATCGAAAAGAGAAGAAGAAGAAGGAGAAGAGGTGAAGAGGGTGGAGAATCAATCCGTTGAGGGAGGTAGTGGTAGACAGGGGCGTTGTGGGGAAGACATGGCCGTTGGAGCGGCGGCGGCCAGTGGAGAAATAACGGGCAGAAAGAGAGAAGAGTTGAAGGGGATAAGAAAACGAAAGGAAAAAGAAAAAGAGAAGGAGAGGCGCGCCTGTGCTGGGCTTGACCTAGCCAGCCAGACGACATGTCGTCTGGTTGGCTGGGTCAACCCGCCAGGTTGACCTTTTTTTTTTTTTTTGAAAACCCCAAAACGACGTAGTTTTTAAGTAAAACTACGGTAACGTCGTGTTTCGTCCCGAAGCGCGTTTTAGATCCGACGAAACTCGAGAGTAACGTATTACCACTCATAATTAATGAATCCAATGGAAAATAATTTAATTTAATTTCCATTACCGAAATCCGAATTTTTTTTAATAAATCAATAAACGGAAAACCGGGGCGTTACAACAACATAGCACAACATAAAATAAAAACAAAATTTGGCTTGCATCCCATTGGCAACTTGAGACTACCTACGCACCCATATGACCGGGCTCAAAGCCATGTAGTTCTAACATGGTTTCACACAACAATCAAAGCATCCACAACAGCAACATCATCATAGAATCACATCACAGCAACATCTTCATACCTCTTGATGCCCTGCTCTAGCTCCTATGCGCTTACCACTTCTTAGCAGAATCTTAGTCCGACTTCAAGTAGAAAATCGATGTAGAAGGAGGTCGAATCCGTGTCTGGCTTCAATATAAAAGTTGTATAGCTTTCTTCTATATTTCCATAGACACCAATAACGTAGTAATTCTACATCTACAGCTCGGGATATTGAGATTTTCCCATGACAGCTCCTGCTGCAATTTTGCTCTCGCATTTGCACTCTCTTCTCCAATGATTTGCTTTGATTGGCCTCCTTCTTGCATTCGTCTTGATCTCTTCTCGCTACTAACTTGTTGATACTCCTCTCCACGAGATTTATCCAGAATAACAGCACTTAAAATGAATCCTAAGCTTAGAGAACTAGGGTTTCTCCAAGCACTCTATCCTTTATGGTGTGTGGAGAATAATTTTATTGTGTCTCCATTGTGTGTAATAGGGGGTCTATTTATAGTATTCAGGGGACCAGGGGTCATCCTAGTAATCTAAGGGTCGAGGTTGGATCCCTAAATCTAAAATTTAAAAGCTAGGATTTAGAAAAGGAGGGAAAAAGAACCATCTGGAACCCTTGACCGTCATAGCTCCAGCGGTCATGTCATGACGATCGCCAGGTCTTGGTGGTCATCTCTCCTTGTCCATCGGTCGTGGCGGTCATGTTTCCATGTCTGTCACCGACTGGGATTTTTCCTAATTTTGTACTTTTCTCCTCAATCCAATTCTTACTGGGTTTTCACGCCCTCTAGAATATTCACTGAACCAGAAATATCCTAAACTTGTCTCCTACTCCACTACTTTTCCTATTTAATAACTACACATCAAATTATTCCTTTTTCTATTTAAATTACCATAAAAACCAAAAAATAGGCAAAATATATATTTAATCCCAATTCAACGACAATTAGGATTAAAATGTGTTGCAGGCAATGTGTTTAAATGGGCTGCTACTGCTGGAGGATCTATACTTCATTGGCCTAGACTTAATATTTATTTATAACCCAAAATTAAATCATCTCAATAATAATGGACAAAAACAAATAAAAATATTCTACTAAATAAAATGACAAATATATCATGCGAGAAATCAAGTCATCTCATCAATCAAAGGTACAAACATATTTATGATCAAACATAATAAATATTTGCAGGTCAAATTTGGGTGTTCACACTTGAGGCATGTTATGCCGTCACACATAATTACCTCGGGGCATTTCATGCCCATAATCAATTTCATTACATCAGCATGCTATACCCTCGGTGTGCAAATCTATTGTAAGTCAACAAAAATCGAGGAATATCATGCCCCTAAGGAAGTCTATCCATCTACATGGGGAGTATCGTGCCCCTGGTGTACTATCATGCATTAAACAAAATTTAGGGGCATGAAGGGCCCATATGCATAAACTAAATTCAAGATAATAAAACAAATAATTTCATTGTCATGGATTCAAAGCATACATATGGTATATGGGTGCCTCTTGGCTTAAAGAATCGTTATCCGATTGAAAGAGGAACCTCTCCTTTTCTTCTCTTTTTTCTCTCTTTCTTTTTTTTTTCTCCTGTGAACAGTGCATGGGCACAGGCAGTCTTCTCGTGATGACCGCTGGGCCATGGCGGTCTTTTCTAGATGACCGGTGGGCATGGCGGTCTTCAAGGCATGACTGCTGTTTGTTTCCTTTTCGGATATGGACTTGGGCTTTTGGTTTTTTCGGACTTAACCGACTCTAAAAAATGACCCTTAGGCACCCAGAGACCCTCACCCAACTCATCTAAAACACGCCAAAAATTCTATGGCAACCATGGGTGAGGATTTTCATGCTAGCATGCTTCAATGGATGAAGAGCATCCCACACGAGTGAAAGTCCAAATTCAAAGGCGGGGACTGTATATGTTGTTCTATCTGTGTTTTGTGGAGGTGGATGAAAACATGATTCGGCCTGCCACCAAATTCTGGGATAAGAAGCATCGTGTGTTCCATTTTGGTTCTTCTATGACAGAGCTCTGCCCCACATTGACGAATTCAGTGTTTATCTCCAAGCTCCTCTCACGAAAATTATCGCCATAATTTTTCTTGTTGCTCACTCTTAAGAACGAAGTCAGTAGATTTCTGTCTATAGTTAGCAGGCAATGAGAGCTGCATCTTGGCTGACAATGGATACATGTGCTTGGCTCTTCTTCTTGATCAATATCTTGTTAGTGATGCCTTACTGCAATAATTTTATGACTTGGGATGGAGGGAGAAATGCAATCGTGCCTCGCTCTTGTAATGGTGAGTGAATTCCTACTAGTTGGTCGTCCTGGCGAATGTCTCATCAATGTAGGTGCACTGGTGGCCAAACTATTCGAAAGCCAAAGCTTGATTCCCATGATTCTATGAGAGACTCTCAATTGTCTGGGCAACTTAGCGGTCAACCCCAGTAGCCCCTTAACTGATTCGCCTCTTTCTTTGGGTAATTTTCCATCAGGCACACTACTATATTCAAAATCCCACCTCAATATACTAATCGAAGCCTCATGCAGCTGTGGTTATGTGAGCACCTCTCATTGATTGATCCCCTAGAAATTGATCCAAACACTTCACCAAACTTCCAAGATCGTAATTCAAGTATCCCTTTGCTTCTATTAGGGAGTGGACTATCTTCGTGAGGGGTACTAAGTCCAAACACATCACTTGGCTTTGCCATTGGTATAAGGCGCTAGAGGGGACCATCCGTCTGCGGGCTCAAGATGTTGTGTTGCTCCCAAGTACTAAGAAAGTTCAACCAACATAATGAGACAATTTAGCTATTAGCAGCTAGTCCCTCCGACCATCAAATCTCCTCCTGAGGGGGGTCATGGATATTCACCTAATGGGGCTTATCAAAATGGGATGGGGTCTGCCAATGATGGCCACAATGGCTCATTGTTGAAAGGACGCACCTTCAAGGCCCTAGCAGGAATAGTTATGAAGGGATGTGAGCTCGACTGAATGGCTACTCTCATTTCATAGAGGCAATTTTCTAGATACAACCAGACCTCCATAGTCTGAGCCAGATAGCGAAAGCATCGATAGTAATGAAATGAGTGAGGCATAAAAGATACGAAAAATTGTCACGAGGACGTGGCCAACACATGGGCCCACATCCTTTTTCACCATTTTTTATTTTTATTTTTCAATTCCTAAAATAAAAACTAAAATTTTAGAAATTTAGTAAAAGGGAAGAAAAGAAAAATAATCTGACACAAGCGGACCCATGTTATGACAAGTCTGGAATTGTGGTTGGCAGACCGGTAAAAAGGATGAATTTCTTATATTTTCATTAGGTTGAGGGACACAATCGTTGAAATTTGAAAGCGTGGGACCAAAACGTTGATTGCATTTAAGTTGGAGGACAACCTGCGTCATTTAACCTAATAATTTAGAAGATATAGTTTAATTAAAAAAAACACAACTTAACACTACGAAAGATCTAAGGCATTCCTCCTCATCAAAAGATTACTCTTGATATGAACCTATAATGCTAATGACATCAGTGGTTCTGAAAAATAAGTGAAGCGGTCATCTTCAAACACTTGCAAATAAGCGCCGCCGTTAATTATTTAACCATAAGTCAGCCGAATAAAATAAAGAAAAATTACCCATGAGAACCAAGAGAACAAGGTGTAACACAGATTCTTTTTTTTTTTCTTTGAAAACATTTAGCACAAGTTGAATACGTACGTAGAGACTTATGGCTTGAATAAGCAGCGATTGATCCTGGTGAACTGGAGAAAAGTACAAATCTCACCTTCTCTTCTCAAAACTCAACCACTCCATTAAGAATATGTTATTATATGCATTTGGAAAACTAGTATAGAGAGGGGAAATTAGGTGGTGGGAAGATAGGGACATACATTACATATTCGAGTAAATTGAGAGTTAATATATGTTTTTCGAGGAAATTTTGTGAATTTTGGAAGGTATTATTTTTCTCTATAACATCATCAAGTAGTAGAATTTGTGACAGGAAGCAAATTTTAATATCAAGAAATGCCAGAGCCTAAAAGAAAAAAAATAAGGTCCTTTCATGCTACACAAACTATTACAAAACTCGAAGGCAACAAAAGGTTGCCTTGGCTGACCAAACAGGAAGAAAAGGATGCATTTGGTGGTAGTTATATAGTTGTTGAAACTGCATACAGTAAAGCAAATTCTCCATCGTTGCCATGGTAATTGCATCACATTGGGGAGCGGAGACAAGCTCAAGTGTACCGTTGTAACCAATTTTCCCAATATGTGCTACTATTACTTTGTGACCCTTATGGATTTAGTACGCGAGAAAGTTTCTATCACATACAGTCAGTGTTGGATTATAGGGATCCCATTTCAATGAGTGTTGTTGTTTTTTTTTAATCGGATTTAGTGAGTGGGGTTTGGAGTTTATAGAAGAAAAACTCGAAATGAATTGAGCAATATTCTGTCTGCCACTGGATACTGACACTGATAACACCAAATAAATTATCGCTACCCCATGTTTGATCGATCGCACATATTAATTCGAAATAGTAAAGGAGAATTCAATTTCACCAAAGAAAAAGGGAAGAAAAACATTGGTTGAGTGGTAAAGCTTACTGCATTCCTCTTAAACCCCCAAGGTCTAAGTTTCAAATCCTAATAGAAGTGGGTGTATGAAAATTGTGCTAATGGTAATGATCTCACCTCATAAGGGTGAGCATCGAGCTACGGAGAGAGATTAGTCCGGTCGTGGATTAGGATACTCTTCAACAAAAAAAACATTTGGTCAAAGATGAGGTTTGACGGACGTCGATCTTCGGGAAATATGTAAACCCATAATATTCTAGTCCAGGAAGCCCGACTTCAAAAAGATCCGCACTGAATTGTTTACTTCTCCAAATACATTGTGAATACAACCTCTAACATTAAACTATTACAACTAAATGGACAAGATTAATTGTTTGTTGCGTTAGATAGGGGAAAAAAAGAACGCAATCCAAGCTGTTGTGGGGTTGTAGAAAATATGGAAAGTGTAGTATCTGGTTTTCCAATTTTCGACTGTCTCATGAAACAGGTGTCTTGTCCGTCACTCTTGGTCCACAGTACAGTCCCATCAACCTCTGTTCCCATGGACTGATCTCCTGTCAGAGTCCCTCCGTTATTAGCATTGTCACGAACGAAGCTGGTCAGACCTCAGGTTACAAAAATGTTTCCCGGTGGGAGTACCCCTCTCAGACCGTCACAAAACAGCCCCACTCTGCATACCAAAGCGTGAGAAATGCAATAAATTGTGGGCGACCAATTCTATTAAATAGGAATCAAAAAGTAGATAACGATGATGAGCAAAACCTTGATGATATTACATAAACGACCAAAAGGAAACAAGATCCACGGATCTTCAGAAGCATTTAGTAATAAGCTCCAAACTATCATGGCCACCTCAATAGACAAAACATATACTGCTGTCCATCCAAAACCACTCAATATCAAGAGAAATTGAAAGGAAGCCCAGAAAATGCTACGGACACTTCCAGGAAATTAATCTTTAAAAATGTGCGACCTCCTCTTAACACTACTATTAACCATGTTGATAAACCACTGCCCTAGAAAAACAGGAAATAATCTTTGATCACAGAACATTTTTCAACTTATAGATCTTCAAACATATGTCCCACCATTGCCTCCCATCTTGTCAGTCCTCCGTTACCCCCATCACCTCCACAGTTCCAAAATCTACCTAGATTGCCCTCCCCTGTTTCTACAATCTGTTCCGCCAGCAAAATCACCCCTACCATAACCTCTGCCTCCAAAGTTTGCTGGCCCTCTTGCTCCCTCATTTCTGTACCCATCCCTTGCTCCAGATGAAAACCGTCCCCCATGGTTCCCTGCATACGAAAAGGAATGGCATGCAACATTAAATCAGAATAGGGAGAATAACAATGGATTCAAATGTGAGACATATTTTCCTATACAGTTGTAAATAAATAAAGATTCTCTTGGGAACATATGGAACAACCATCTAGATACAAAGATTTTTATATGCACATAGAACTTTTTAAATCCTCAAGCATTTCATATTCATAAAATCAAAATTCTACCTTTTCCATCAGAAATAAAATTGAGCAATATTCACTTCAGATTAGGACTTTTTAATCCCTAGGGAGAAAACAGATTCAGATTTTTAAAAAAAGGCATTAAATAAAGTCTTGTAAAAAACCTTGCCTTGATAACCAGATCTTTTTTCCTCCACAATAACCGGGCATCCATTGACCATTATAGGTGAAGCCTGAAGCATCAAAAGAAGTTACCTCAGATGGAATGGTTGATCCCAAAAGTTAATAAACAAGTACAATCATCTCATTTCATCACAAATAAATTTATTTCCATGAAGGAAACTAAAAAATATATATAACAAAATAACACAACCGAATAAGCCACGAGTACATTACACCTAGTAGACTATTCAAAAGTCTAAACAAAAGCACAAAATGCAGAGCAAACAAGGGAGGCAAATTTTACATGACTAAAGAATAATGTTGAACATGGCAATCAAATCACCATGAAACCCACTAATTTTAATGAAAACAAGCTTCAGAGAAAAAAGACAGAGATAATAGCTGTCCACTCCATTCCGTACTTACAAGAGAGGCATACGACTTCTTGGGCAAACCCTCCACAACATCAGGAACTTTATCGGCAGCGAGCGCCAGTTTCTCTTTCTTCTCTCCTGCCAGGTCCACAAGTTCAAACTCTCAGTCATAAAATTATAGGACATACAAAGAGAAGTAAAAACTAGCATCCAGCATCCGACAACTGTCTTGCCTGGGTTTTGCAGATCATGTGATGAAGAAGGCGCAGTATTCTCCTTCCAAAACTTTAACTATAACAAAATAAAGCAGCAAAATCACCATGAAACCCACTGATTTAAATGAAAACAAGCTGTCCACTCCAATCCGTACTTACCAGAGAGGCATACGACTTCTTCGGCAAACCCTCAATTTTGGTGCCAGATTCAGATGCTGTCCGAGTATTGGCAGCAACCTCCTCAACATCAGGAATTTTATCGGCAGCGAGCGCCAGTTCCTCCTCTTTTTTCTCTCCAATGTCTCCATTTCGATGCATTTTTCCATCCTCAGCCAGAGCTGCAGGCTGAGAGATATTCTTTTCAAGCATCAAAGGGGGTTCTGCAAAATCACATGTTCAAATCCTCAGTCATTAAATTATAGGGCATACAAAGAGAAGTAAAATCTGGCATCCAGTATCCGACCAGTCTTGCTTTTTTCCATTACCTTGGTTCCCATCTTGATACTTGGGACCACCAACAAATCTAAAAACATCAGTCAGGACACAGTAGCCCTTATAATTTCCTCTGATTTGAGGCGTCAGGAAGAGCAATTGGCTATATCTCAGGCTCCAATTGTCACTTCCCTTAAAACACCCAGACACAAGGACAAGAAAACTGCCATTGAGCGATTCCTGGGCGTCAATCGAACTAATTTCTGCAACGTAGTTGTCATAACCAAGTGAAAGTATCTTATCCTTAATGACCTGCTCCACAAAAAAAAAAAAATGAGCAAAACATAAGGTGACAAACAAATCCATTGCCATCCTACTATATCAATTTTCAGATATTAATCAACTGAAACAAACAAAAACTCCAGTCACACTAAATACCTAAACAAACATAAAGCAACCACAAGCGCTAAGGAAGAAAACTCACTCTCAGGCTGCCTGAGTTTGTCCTGACCAAACCCTCCACAGGGTGGCGAAGCTTGCTATTGCCCACGCAAAAAAAGCGACAAAGCTCCTGATGAAGAATCTCGTAATAATCGAGAACAAGGGCACGAGCAAACTAAAACAACAACCAAAAAGACCCCTTAGGAATTTTGAAAAAAAAAACAGTGAAAACACACAAAGGAACAGCATTGAAAATCAGAAAAAAAAAAAATGATACTACTATGCCGGAGAAAGTTAGAAAAAAATAACGTACAACATCGATAGTAGATGGAGCTTGTACTCCCCGTGCCATCATCTCTGCAAAAAAAAAACACAAATTTCCTAATTAAACATACTAATCATCATCATCACAACTAACACGAACTTATGCGGGAATATAAAAGTCTCACTACAGTTATAATCGACCATGCCTAGTACAAATGTGTCATGGAAAGCTGCCAGAATAGACCATGTGATGATGGAATGGGGATGTAGACTCAAGGAAATGAGAGATAAGCTGAGTTAAAATTCAGATCGGAGGCAACGAACAAGAGAGCGAGGAGGGAGAAAGGAACAGTTGTTGAGGGTGGTGGACTGGGCGTTACATTCTCTAACCTCTCAGAATGCAGAGGTGGTGGTGGTTGTCTGGGGCTTTGCGGGTTCTGGTGGTGTTTTAATATGAGGGATTTAGGGGGGAAGTTCTGGTGGTGTTTTAATATGGGGGATTTAGGGGGAAGGTTTCGTGCGATAAACGGGGTTTGGTGGTCGTTTCGTGCTACTACTGGCTGGAGTAAATTCATTATTCGTTCTTTTACATAAATTAGTGAGAATTATTTTCATTACCTTGGACAGGAGTAGGATGAGTATCGACATCACTGTCATGATCCAGGTTTCCATCTCGATGCTTTGGGCCATCATCAACATATCGTAACACATCATTTAAAACATAATATCGTTGAACCTGAACCTGAGGAGCCAGGAAGAAGCCCTGAGTAAATTACAGGCGCAAATTGTCATTGTCCTTGAAAAACCCAGTCACAAGGACAACCGCTCCGCCATTGAATGATTGCTGTGAGTCAACCGAACTAATTTCTGCAACATAGCCCGCCACATAACCAAGTGAAAGTATCTTCTCTTTAATGGCCTGCTCCACAATAAATGAACGAAACGTAAGGTGACAAATTAAAGCAACTCCATAACCATCCTACCATCTATATTTTCAGATTGTTATCGACTGAATCAAACACACTCACTGGCAAGGTGGTTGTGGTGGTCATGATCCCATCCACTCCATGCCGACCGAGCTTGCTACCGTCCTTGTATATTCTGTGAACAAGCTCCGGCGAACGAAGCAGAATCGGGTAATACTGGTCAACAAAGGCACCACCGAACTAAAACCACAACCAAAAAGCCTCCTCAGAATTTTTTTATTATTTTTTTTTAAAAGTAAAAACACCCAAGGAACAGCACCGAAATTCAGAAAAAAACGAATATGAAGGAGAAAGTTTCAAAAAGACGTACAATATCTGCAGTAACTCGAGATTGTACCACCGGTGCCGCCACCTCTGCAAAAAAAGAAACACGAAATCCCTAACTAAACCCACTAATCACAGTTTAGGCTAACAATCAAAACTAACACGAACTTACGCGGGAAGATAAAAGTCTCAGTTACAGTTATTTTTCGACCATGCCTAGTACAAATGTGTCATCTAACACCAGTAAATACGGAATAGACCATGTGATGGTGAATTGGGGTGTAGATTCGAGGAAACGAGAGATAACCTGAGTTAAGATTCGGATCGGAGGAAGCGAAGGAAGATTGCGAGGTGGGAGAAAGTAACTGTTGTGGAGGGTGGCAGACTGGGCGCGACATTCTCTAACCTCTCCGGTTGCAGCAGCAGCGGCGGTGGTGGTCTAGGGTTTCGCTGGATCTTGGAGAGACGCGAGAATAAGGGAGGAGAGAGAATAAGAGGGTTTCGGTGGTGTTTAATACGAGGATGTAGGGGGGGACGCTTTGTGTGACAAACGGGGCTTGGTGGTTGTTTCGTTTCCTACCACTAGTACTGCTACTGCCGGGTGTGATTTGGGCCGGTTTGGTATTGTCACAATTTCCAGTTTTTAGTAGTTTTTATTTTTTTGTTTCTCAAGTAGTTTTTATTTTTTCAGGGGCAAATGACATTTTTGGTCATCATATTATCTATTTATTGTGTTTTTGGTCAGTCTACTGATTTTCGGGCTGAGCAAAATACCCGTACCGACCGTGCCGAACCGATACCGACGGTATCGGCTCGAAAAAAGAGGGGTCTTCGAACCACCTTGCATCTTTGTACCGTTTTGATTGAAAAGGTGAAATGAGTCGGTTGGATGCCGATACCGACGGCCCAAAGCACACATCTCCAAGAATTAAATACCCAAGCCCCACACCTAATTAATTCTCCTTGGCAGCCTACAAAAAATTAATACCCTTTTGATACTAACCCTAAAAAATCACTCACCTCTCTCCCGCTCTCTCAACTCTTCTTCTCCACACTTCTTCTTGATAATAAATTACAAGCGCATATGTCATGTGCTCTTGTGATTACTTTTTTTTTTAATTATTCTTTTTGACAAACATTATTTTTGTTCATGCCGATCGGCATAAGTCGCTTAACAGCGCAGGAGATCCAATCTACTTGACTACAATACCTAGCTTTTGGTATGTGTCTTATCGTACATTTAATTCTTTAGTGTTCTCACGATGTACTAACATAAACTTTGTACATATCCGTTCACGGTTTTTACCGGTTGAACCAGCTTCTCCAAGTCTTAATTTAAAATTTATTGTTGAGCTCAAGAATTGAACCTTTGACCTCCCCTTAGTATTTATATTCTCCAACAAATTAGGCTACTTGATGTTAATGTTTTTTGATATAAAGTTTATTATGTAATAAAACTTATTTTAGTTTGGATTTTTTACCACAAAACGTATATATAGTTTAAAATTTTAACATATAATAAGTTAATATATAAAGATGAAATTACTCAAGCCCTAATTTGTATAAAATTTATCTTATTTTAACAAAACGGTCGAACCCCGGTTTCCTTAAAAATTCACTACGTCGGTTCAATGCCCGGTCCAGTTTTCAAAAACTTGATGGCGGTGATGGTTGGAGGTATGCAGGGGGTTTTAAGTATGACAAAGAGTGGGACGCTGACCATCTTTCTTACATGATATTGCTTGACATATGTAAGGAGGTCGGATACTTAGACCCATGGAAATTGTGGTATAGGGTTGTGAAGCCTGACATGTATTTCACGAATTCACCAAATGGACAAGATTAATTGCTTGTTGCGTTAGATAGGGGAAAAAAAAAGAACGCAATCCAAGCTGTTGTGGGGTTGGAGAAAATATGGAAAGTGTAGTATCTGGTTTTCCAATTTTCGACTGTCTCATGAAATAGATGTCTTGTCCGTCACTCTTGGTCCACAGTCCCATCAACCTCTGTTCCCATGGACTCATCTCCTGTCACAGTCCCTCCGTTATTAGCATTGTCACGAACGAAGCTGGTCAGACCTCGGGTTACAAGAGTGTTTCCCGGTGGGAGTACCCCCTCTCAGACCGTCACAAAACAGCCCCACTTTGCATACCAAAGCGTGAGAAATGCAATAAATTGTGGACGACCAATTCTATTAAATAGGAATCAAAAAGTAGATAACGATGATGAGCAAAACCTTGATGATATTACATAAACGACCAAAAGGAAACAAGATCCACGGATCTTCAGAAGCATTTAGTAATAAGCTCCAAACTATCATGGCCACCTCAATAGACAAAACATATACTGTTGTCCATCCAAAACCACTCAATATCAAGAGAAATTGAAAGGAAGCCCAGAAAATGCTACAGCCACTTCCAGGAAATTAATCTTTAAAAATGTGCAACCTCCTCTTAACACTACTATTAACCATGTTGATAAACCACTGCCCTAGAAAAACAGGAAATAATCTTTGATCACAGAACATTTTTCAACTTATAGATCTTCAAACATATGTCCCACCATTGCCTCCCATCTTGTCAGTCCTCCGTTACCCCCATCACCTCCACAGTTCCAAAATCTACCTAGATTGCCCTCCCCTATTTCTACAATCTGTTCCGCCAGCAAAATCACCCCTACCATAACCTCTGCCTCCAAAGTTTGCTGGCCCTCTTGCTCCCTCATTTCTGTACCCATCCCTTGCTCCAGATGAAAACCGTCCCCCATGGTTCCCTGCATACGAAAAGGAATGGCATGCAACATTAAATCAGAATAGGGAGAATAACAATGGATTCAAATGTGAGACATATTTTCCTATACAGTTGTAAATAAATAAAGATTCTCTTGGGAACATATGGAACAACCATCTAGATACAAAGATTTTTATATGCACATAGAACTTTTTAAATCCTCAAGCATTTCATATTCATAAAATCAAAATTCTACCTTTTCCATCAGAAATAAAATTGAGCAATATTCACTTCAGATTAGGACTTTTTAATCCCTAGGGAGAAAACAGATTCAGATTTTTAAAAAAAGGCATTAAATAAAGTCTTGTAAAAAACCTTGCCTTGATAACCAGATCTTTTTTCCTCCACAATAACCGGGCATCCATTGACCATTATAGGTGAAGCCTGAAGCATCAAAAGAAGTTACCTCAGATGGAATGGTTGATCCCAAAAGTTAATAAACAAGTACAATCATCTCATTTCATCACAAATAAATTTATTTCCATGAAGGAAACTAAAAAATATATATAACAAAATAACACAACCGAATAAGCCACGAGTACATTACACCTAGTAGACTATTCAAAAGTCTAAACAAAAGCACAAAATGCAGAGCAAACAAGGGAGGCAAATTTTACATGACTAAAGAATAATGTTGAACATGGCAATCAAATCACCATGAAACCCACTAATTTTAATGAAAACAAGCTTCAGAGAAAAAAGACAGAGATAATAGCTGTCCACTCCATTCCGTACTTACAAGAGAGGCATACGACTTCTTGGGCAAACCCTCCACAACATCAGGAACTTTATCGGCAGCGAGCGCCAGTTTCTCTTTCTTCTCTCCTGCCAGGTCCACAAGTTCAAACTCTCAGTCATAAAATTATAGGACATACAAAGAGAAGTAAAAACTAGCATCCAGCATCCGACAACTGTCTTGCCTGGGTTTTGCAGATCATATGATGAAGAAGGCGCAGTATTCTCCTTCCAAAACTTTAACTATAACAAAATAAAGCAGCAAAATCACCATGAAACCCACTGATTTAAATGAAAACAAGCTGTCCACTCCAATCCGTACTTACTAGAGAGGCATACGACTTCTTCGGCAAACCCTCAATTTTGGTGCCAGATTCAGATGCTGTCCGAGTATTGGCAGCAACCTCCTCAACATCAGGAATTTTATCGGCAGCGAGCGCCAGTTCCTCCTCTTTTTTCTCTCCAATGTCTCCATTTCGATGCATTTTTCCATCCTCAGCCAGAGCTGCAGGCTGAGAGATATTCTTTTCAAGCATCAAAGGGGGTTCTGCAAAATCACATGTTCAAATCCTCAGTCATTAAATTATAGGGCATACAAAGAGAAGTAAAATCTGGCATCCAGTATCCGACCAGTCTTGCTTTTTTCCATTACCTTGGTTCCCATCTTGATACTTGGGACCACAACAAATCTAAAAACATCAGTCAGGACACAGTAGCCCTTATAATTTCCTCTGATTTGAGGCGTCAGGAAGAGCAATTTGCTATATCTCAGGCTCCAATTGTCACTTCCCTTAAAACACCCAGACACAAGGACAAGAAAACTGCCATTGAGCAATTCCTGGGCGTCAATCGAACTAATTTCTGCAACGTAGTTATTATAACCAAGTGAAAGTATCTTATCCTTAATGACCTGCTCCACAAAAAAAAAAGAGCAAAACATAAAGTGACAAACAAATCCATTTCCATCCTACTACATCAATTTTCCAGATATTAATCAACTGAAACAAACAAAAACTCCAGTCACACTAAATGCCTAAACAAACATAAAAAAACCACAAGCGCTAAGGAAGAAACTCACTCTCAGGCTGCCTGAGTTTGTCCTGACCAAACCCTCCACAGGGTGGCGAAGCTTGCTATTGCCCACGCAAAAGTTGATAATCCTGAATCGATGGGACAGTTTCGTCCTATAGGGTTGTGCAATGTTTTATACAAAACTTTGACCAAGGTGATTGTCAATCGTTTGAAACCTCTCTTGCCGAATTTGATTGCTCCCACTCAGTACAGTTCCATCCCCGGCCAGCATATTACTGATAATATTGTTATTGTTCAGGAGGTGGTACATACTATGCGTACACGGCGTAGTGGGAAGGGGTTGGTGGCCATTAAAATTGATCTTAAGAAGGCTTGTGATAGACTGAGATGGTGTTTTATACATGATACTCTTGTTGATGTTGGTTTTCCTACTCATTTGATCCAGGTTATCATGCAGTGCATTTCTAATACTGAGATGCGGATTTTATAGAATGGGCAGTTGACTGAAGCTTTTTCCAAGAGCCGAGGGGTCCGCCAGGGGGATCCCATTTCGCCTTATCTTTTTGTGCTGTGTGTGGAGAAGCTAAGTCAACTTATTAATCAGGCTGTTTCGGTGGGTGCTTGGAAACCTGTAGTTCTATATCGAGATGGACCCCCTTTGTCTCATATATTTTTTGCAGATGATATGGTTTTATTTGTAGAGGCGGAGGTGGATCAGATTTCCATCATCCAGTCGTGCCTTGATCTATTTTGTGACTATTCTGGTCAGAAGGTTAGTCATGTAAAAACACTCATGTTTTTTTCCCGTAATGTTGCTGCTTCGGTGAAGAACTAATTTGCCGAGGCGTTGGGGTTTACTATTACTTCTGACCTTGGACGATATCTGGGTGTGCCCTTAATCCATGAGAGAGTAGGGCGGCGTACTTATTCGAGCCTGTTGGATAAGGTACGGGTGCGGCTGGCTAGTTGGCAAGGTCGTTTTACAATGTTTACTATGCAATCAGTGCATTTACCAGCATCGGTTGTTACTTCATAGGAGCAGCAGTGTCGGGCCTTCTTATGGGGCTCTTCCTCTCTTAGTCGGAAACCAGCTCTAGCTCCTTACGCAGTTGTCTATTCTCCAAAGAGTCATGGAGGATTGGGCTTACGAAGTTTCAAGGAGCAGAATACAACCCTTCTTGCGAAACTCGGCTGGAATTTGTTGGCCCAGTCGGATGCTCTGTGGTCACGTGTTTTGTCTAGCAAGTACCTTCAGGGAGGACGTTCTGTACCAGAATCCGTTGATCGCTCTTCTTGCTCCTCCCCTTTGGCGGGGAATTATGAAGAGCTGGCCTGTTGTTAATGCAGGTACGGGATGGTCTCTTTGAGATGGGTCTCGTATTCTTTTCTGGTTGGATTCCTGGGTTGCTGATGTGGGGCCTTTGTTAGCTCTGGCCACTGACTCTGTTCTGCCCCAGGAATTAGCTTTGGGGGTGTCGGATTTTGTGGATTCACAGGGTTCCTGGGCCTGGAATCGATTTCAAACTTTGTTGTCTGTTAGTGTTTGTATTCTTATTGCTGGTATGAGGCCTCCGGACCATACTGCTGGTCGGGATGAGGTTTATTGGACTTTGACAGCTTCAGGTCTGTTCACGACGAGATCAGCTTATCAAGCACTTTGTGCTTCTCCCAGCCCGACTCGCAATGGATGTTGGTCCTTGATCTGGCGGTAGTGTGGCCCGCAACGAATATGGATGTTTATGTGGTTGGCTGTGAATGAGTTTTTACTAACCAATTCCCGCAGATTCCAAAGGCATATGGGTCCTTCTTCATGTTGTGGTCGGTGTCATTCACCGAATGAGACGGTATTACATGTTCTACGGGATTGTCCCATTACTCGGGATTTTTGGCAGGCCTTGCATGCCGTATTGCCATCAGGTTTCTTCACTGTTCTCTGTCCTCAGTTATGGTTCCATATTAATCTTTCTGTGTCTCGGACAACTTACTCCGGCATTCTATGGAGGTTATGGTTTGGTGTGTTATGTTGGATGATATGGTGATGGCGTAATGAGTATATTTTTACTGATAAGCGTGCTCTCTTCAATCCAAAAATTCCTGTTTTAGAGTATTGTCGTGATGTTCTGTGCTCTTTGGAACGATCAGCTGCTTTCTTCCATGATTGGACAGCTCCTCCATAGGGCTGGATAAAATTGAATTGTGATGGAGCCGTGAAGGGCCTAGGTGGTGATGCTTCGGCTGGTGGGGTGGTTCATGATTGTGATGGTACACGGCGTGGGGATTTTGCTTTCCATATTGGCCGTTGTTCGGTTGCTTTTTCTGAACTATGGGGTGTCTTGGTGGGTTTACATGTGGCTTTTACTAAGGGCTTTCGGTATGTGGTCGTAGAGTCTGATTTGCTTGATGTTGTGCAGACTCTGCAACAAGTTCCTACCCAGTCTTCACCGTTGGTTCGTGATATCATAAGCCTTATGCAGTGGTTTTGTGCTGTCCAGTATGTCCATGTTCGAAGAGAGGTGAATACGGTTGCGGATTGGCTTGCGAAGTCAGCGTTTCAAGTTCCATATGGTGTTCACTTATATGATCAGGTGCCCCAAGGTTGTTTGAGTTTAGTCCTTCGGGACCTTGATGTTCCGCCTATTCCCCCGGGTGTAGGCTAGTTTAAGCTGATGCTTCCTTTGTATTCAAAAAAAAACTAGACCGAATTTGTAAGATTTAATAGTTTATTTTCTGACATAAAATAGAACTAAGTTTACACTGTTTGATTTGGATACCGATTACATGGTGGCCATTATGATTTGGTCTTTCACTTGTTATCAACTACAAGAATGATAAGAGGGTAGCTAGTTCCCCACAGTTTGGTCTGATCAAAACAAACTATGAGTGTGTAAGTGTAAAATTTCAGTTTACATCCTCTCTTACTACTGTACTGATGAAGTGAATCATGCAAATTATATATACAAACATTCAGTCACCTCACTTGGACTGGATGGTTGGTTGAAGGATGCAAGGTGGGATAGAAATGCAAACACAACCTAACCTTTATGCTTATTTGTAACAAAATCAATCTTGTTGAGCGTAGGAGGGAACTGACCACGGAGGAAGGTGAGGATTTTGCCAAGGAACTTGGACTAATATATATGGAGGCCTCTGCAAAAACAGCTCAGAATGTTTTGGAGGTAATGATATTTTAGTCCAAATACACTAACAGAAATGTCCAGTGCTCTTAATGTTTCCAATATGATCGGTTGACTTATTCTAAAATCCAAATATAATTCTGCAGGCATTCATAGGTATTGCTTCTGATATTTACAAGACGATGGAGAATATGGGTTTTATCTGTCAAATGAGGTACGATTTTCATTTTTTTTTTCTAATGTAAAGTAATTTAGTTTCTTCCATTACTAGGAAATTGGCTTTAATGTTTGTTTATATTCCTTAAATTTCTTTGCAGTCTTGTGGGATAAAACTTTGGTTCTGTTGGAGTATCGTACCGGCCTTGAAGCCAGCTTCTAGAGCAGGTCGCTGCTGTAGGAATTGAGACTTTGCATTCATCACAAAAACTTTTCTATTGTACGTAGAAGCAAGTTAACAGGATTCAGGAAAGGAAATGAATTACTATTCTAATACGATCAGATGGCGAATATGTTCCTAAGGAATTTCGTAAATATATCTTCTTACAATGTTTATAACTTACAAAGATTTTTCTTATTAATTATAACCTGTTTTTATATTTGCTAGTTTTTTGTGCACGTACGATGATGCACGTGGCATAGTATTATATGTTTTAAATCACGTGGTGTAGTAGTAATCTTAATCTTGAAAAGAACTTATATATAAAATTTAGGTAGATGGATACATATTATTTAGAATTAGTTTATGCAGTGAAATATGAATTTACAAATCTATTATTGTTAATAATATTTATTATTTCTTTGATATCCTAAATTATATAAGTTTAATTTTCAAATTATATTATTAATTTTTTTATTCGTTGTTCATGTTGGTAAATTTTTGTTTTTTTATAGTTCTTTTATTGTATATAAGGGTAATTATACTAATTTATTGAGTTCTTATAATTATTCTTCTCTATGATTCTTCTTTTTCGCTGATGTTATCGTTGTTCCTAGTTTTTCTGACTCTTTGGCAGTTCTTCGTTCTATAAATATAGAAAAACTACTTGTAAAAATATAAACCGTGAATTCTTATAATTATTCTTCTCTATGATTATTCTTTTTCGCTAATGTTATCCTTATTCGTAGTTTTCGCTGACTCTTCGCAGTTCTTCATTATGCCATCCTTGTTCTTCGTTCTTGTTTTGTTTAGAATTAATTTTAGTATTAGATAAGAATTTATAAATCTACTATTGTTAATAATATTTATTTTTTTGTTGATATTCTAAATTATATAAGTTTAATTTTTAAATGATATTATTATTTTTCAGTATTATTATTTTTAGTCGTTGTTCATGTGATAAATTTTTTTATATATGAAACGCCCCGACCCGTATTTACCGTACACAGTAAACACGTGCCGGAACTGTGACGACCCAACCAAAATAAGACCGGCATACAATATATACAATAGAAATCCGGGCTCAACAGCCCAAAAATAATAAACAACGATAATAACTCAACACGGCCCAATGGCCCAATAATAGTAAAACAATGCAGAGCGGAAGACTTAATAACTCACATAAACACTGTATGCGATACTAATGCAAGCTATGGATCCGAGCCTTGTCCAAGGGATAACGCCGCAGCCTGTCTGGAATGCACCAAACCTGTACAACAAATAACTCATCCTACGGGATGAAAGCCCGCAGGTGAGGGGTGAGTCCGAAGTGCTCACCGACGAAGGAAAGACAATCAATATGCACACTAAAATTACTCAAGGTCAGACAGTAAAACCGCCAAAATAAAACAATTCAAAAGACTCAAATAAAATCCAATTTCCAATTTTATCTTTCCCGGCCCCGTCACGAATAAGCTAGGGGTCAAACTTGGTTATCAACACATTCCGGATGCTAGACCAAATCCAGAGAACCCAGGGATCGGCATCCCAAAAATACGAACCCAGGGATAGACATCCCAAAAATATATCACGGGATAGACATCCCAAGCATAGACATGCTTATCAAGTAACCCAGGTCAAGGCCACCACGAAACAGTTTCTAACCATCGAGTCGTACCACTACCTATCACGCGACAATTATATTATCTTCATCAAAATCAAATCGTAGGGATCGACATCCCTAACCAGGATACTGGGATAGACATCCCTATCCAAAATCAAGGATCGACATCCTTATCACAATTCATTATTTAACCATTATACTCTATACCAAAAATACTCAAGGATAAATATCCAAAACCGACATGGGATAAACATCCCGACCCCAATCAAGATAATGGGATAAACATCCCGAAACATAACATAGCAAATGCAACACCCAATAGTGCAAAACCAACAACACAACTATCGAGAAATATAGGCACATATTGAAGGAAATCCATCCTCACCTTGGCCGATTACTCAACTCCGGAGACAATGACCGGTCCGACGCCGGTTCCTCGGGAAACTGCCCGACATCCAAACCTATACAACAAAACCATACATACACATGAATGCACATAATCGGTATTGTAACAGCCCGGGTAAAAATTTTGGATTTTTACCGGACTGTAAAAGTCTATTTACCGTGATTTACTGTTGAATTAATCTTGGGTAATTAATTCAAGGTAAATCGGGAGTTGTTTTTTGAAACCGAGGGTTTTCCCGCGCTCGAGAATTTCCCGCGGATTTTTCGGAACTAAGTTGGTATTTTTCGGGTTTCGGAATTTCTCGGAAAATCACACCGGAAAATAACTAAGGAGGTATCGGTTATTTTCTGGTCCGGATCGGATTCGCCCATAATGCAAACGAATTGCATTATTTGTAATTCACTTGTCAAACAGTAAATTACAGTTTATAAAAAGAAGACAGAGGAAGGAGAGCCGGTGGAAGAGCAGAAGAAGAGAAGGAAAAAAAAAAAGAAAGAAGAGAAAAAGAGAGAAAAAGAAAAAGAGAGAAAAGAAAAAAGAGAGAAAAAAAAAGAGAGGAAAAAGAAAAGAAAAAAATAAGAAAAAAAAACAGGAAAACAGTGAGAGGAAGAAGGAAAAAAATAGAAAAAAAAGAAATGAAAAAAAGAAACAGAAAATAGAAAAGGAAAAGAAAATCAGAGAAATTAGAGAAAAAGAAGAAAAAGAAGAAAAATGGAAGAAAAAAAAAGGAAGAAACCGGCCACTGTTCATCGTCACCTCCGCCTCTGCACTGTGCATGCCGGCCCGTTCCCCACCGCGTCGCGTGCCACCGCCGCCACCACCAAGCTCGGAGAGCCGAGGCGACCAAAACCCCGTTCTCACCGCTCCTTTCCGCCGCGAGACCCGCTGGCACGCGCCGTCGACCCGAGGAGCGACCCGCGGATCCAACATCCTCGTGCTTGCCGCCTCAGCCCAACGTCGCCGCGCTCAGTTTGCCGCCGCCTTGGAGTCGCCTCCGTCCGCCGCTGCTGAGGGCGTGCTCGCTCGTCCATCCCCGCCCGTTCACGCCGCACCGACGAGCTCAACCCGCGAGGTGAGCATCCGGATCCGTCGACCCGCGTGCTTGTCCTGGTCGCGAACCTGAGTCACAGCCGTGGGCTTGACTTCCTTTGGGCTGGGTATTTGGTTGGGCTTGGGCTGGGCATGAACTCACTGTTCATGGCCCAGTCCAGTAAAAAGAAATATAATAAAATTAAATGATATATAAATACTTATTTATCTAATTTCTGGAAATTAATTTTGGGAAAAAAATTATGTATTTATTTTGAGTAAATTACTGCCAATTTAACTCTGGTATTTGTGTTAAAGTATAAATATATTTACTTGGATAAATAATTAAGATTACGTTTTGGGGAACTATTATTAATTGAAAAAAATTATATATATACCATGGAAATAAATTCTGAAAATTTAATATGTATATTATTTTGGCTGGAAAATTATGATTATGGTATATGTATATGAATATGTAATTTGGAAATTAAAGGTAAATATATTTTATGTTGGAAAATATTATTGTGTATATTTGGGAAAAAGATAAATACTATATAAATATTTTCTAGAAATTATAAATAGGTTATTATTTTCTGGAAAATTATGATGATTCTTATTTTGGAAATTATAATTATTTAATGAAAATATTTTGAAAGAGTTTTAATTAAATTATGATACCGAAATTATATTCGGATACACGTTTGGTTAAATATTTTCAATAAATGGAAATAATAACAGATAAGAACCGGGATGGGTATATATCGTAATGTTGGCATCATTGCATACCGAATATGTGCATTTATGTGAGTGTATATTGATTTGTGGTATAGGTTCGGATATCGGGCAGTTTCCCGAGGAGCCGGCGTCGGACCGGACATTATTTTCCGAAGTTGAGTAATCGGCCAAGGTGAGGATGGATTTCCTTCAATATGTGCCTAGATTACTCGGTTATTTTGTTTTGTTGATTATTGCATGTTGCATTGCTGTGGTTTGTCTCGGGATGTTAATCCCATGGTCTTGATTGTTGTCGGGATGTTTATCCCATGTTGGTTTTTGGATGTTGATCCTTGCGTCTTTTTGGTATAAGGTATAATGGACTAATTAATAATTTGAGATAAGGATGTCGATCCTTGATTTTGGATAGGGATGTCTATCCCGGTATTTTGGTTAGGGATGTCGATCCCTGTGATTTGATTTTAATGACGGTATTATAATTGTCGCGTGGTAAGTAGAGGTACGACCGGATGGTTTGAGACTGTTTGTGGTGGCCATGATCTGGGTTACTTGTGATGGGCATGTTGATGCCGGTTTGATTGGGATGTTGATCCCTGAGTTTGATATTGGGATGTTGATCCCGGGGTTCTTTTTGATCTGGCACCAGGAACAGGTTGATAACCTGGTACGACCCTAGCTTATCCGTGACGGGGCCCGGAAAGATAAAAATTGGATAATGGATTTTATCTGAGTCTTTGGGTTTGACTGTTTTATTTGACTTGGGTAATTTTTAGTGTCCATATTGATCGTCTTTCCATTGTCGTGAGCACTTCGGACTCACCCCTCACCTGCGGGCTTTCATCCCGTAGGTTGAGTTGTTTCATGTACAGGCTTGGTGCATTCCAGACAGGCTGCAGCGTTATCCCTTGGACAGGGCTCGGATCTATAGTTTGCATATATGCATACAGTGTTAGTGAGTCTTTAAGTCTTCCGATGTGCATACTTTTGTTGTTGTTGGGCCATTGGGCCAGTTATGATATTTTATTGTTGGGCCGAGTTATTATTGTATACACTGTGTGCTTGGGTTTATTTGGTTGGGTTGTCACAGTTCTGGCTCGTGTTTACTGTGTTCGGTAAATTCGGGTCGGGGCGTTTTATTTTGGTAGCGGAGCGGGCGTTAGGTCTTGTTGGGAAGTCTTTGTGAGTTTGTTGTCTTGTTTGCATAGTTCGCTCCAGTTGTTTATTATTTTATATCATTTTAGTTAGTGCATTATGGATCCAGTCAAGGGACGCCAGCTGTCGCAGAGCATACGCATATGAGGTAAATGATGCCATAATAAGCGGAAATACAAATATTATTGATAATACTGATATTTTAATACAAAGGGAAATATTAATATCTTGATTACAAACCGAAACATTACATTGATATTTTATAAAAAGGGAAATATTACATTGATTTTTGATATTTTATAAAAATAAGAAAATACATTTAACGGTTTGGAACGACGTTGACACGGAAGCTGTTTGCGTCACTGTTGATGTTGACCGTGACCCTATCGCTCCATGAGAACCACATGCCGCCTCTGTCGCGCTGGCCAGGAATCTCGAACCGGTTTGCTGTAGGGAACCGGAGCGGGATGAGACCGTGATCGTCCCGAGGTTGCCACTGTGTCTCCGTCAGAAGAACCATATTCGGTTTGTATTGGTTCTTCAAGTCCCACAGAGTACGAGAGAACTCTTGGGCACGCCTTGCTACTCCTCTGCAGTTCCACACCAGTAGTCGTGCCTTTGGCCAAGTTGGAGGTAGCCGAGTCATTCTGGGCATGCTTTGGGCTATCATCGAGAGCTGGTAGTAGGCACCTTGCTCCACAGTTTGGCAAGTGGACTCCAGGTTGAACTCTTGTAGCCTTTCGGAGATGAAGAACATCACGGAGTTTGCTGATCCGTAGTATGAGGTCCTCAGTGTTCCATGGTCCTCTAGGAAGAACACCTCTTCCATGGGAGTGACGAAGAATCTTGAGGAGTAGAGCTCGTCGACGAAGACCAGACGAGGCATCCTACCGAGCTCGTTTGGTAGCTCCTCTGGACGTTCGTTGACCATGCTGTACGCCAGACGATTCCTTCTGCCTAGGTTGGCACCTTCGACGAAGAAGACGGAGGATGGAGCAGGCATTTTGATGGGACGTATTGGTCTTTTGTTTTTCAGTGTTTTGTGGTTTTGTTTGCTTAAGTGTTTTGTTTGCTCTAAAATGCTTTTGATAATTCACACATCACCGCTCCTTCTTTTATACTCTTATGGGGAGCGTGTTTAATGTTTTTGATTTTCAAGATTTTGCTTTTGAATTTTACCGTTGCTTGCATTTATTGCTTTACGCGTTTTTCGGACCCATGCCAGAGTTTTTCAGGCTTTTCCTAACTCATGATTTTCTTTCGCTCTGGCTACCTTGTCCTTTCTTTCTATGGCTTTACTATATTTTCTTGCATCTTACATCACCTGCATCCATGACCGTTGAGGCTAGACGGATGGGATCGTACCTCGAGTAGAGTGCATGTACGACGAGTTCACAGCTGTTCGGACATCGTGGAGAGATACGAGCTTTGTCAGACGTTTTTGGCTTATGCGGAATTTCGAGAACAAGTGGGTAACGTGTCTTTCGAGGGACACAGGACGTTCCCGTGATCATCGCCGTGCGAGTTAACGAAACGGACGTCACCGTTAGTTGTAAGTTACGTTTCGTGACTCGAGGATGTTCACGTCCGATACGAGCACCGTTCATGGAAACATATTTTGTTTTAATTTCTTTTGTTTTGATTTTGTTAAACGAGTCTTGATTTGTTTTTAATTTCTTTATGATGGTTATAATTCGTTTTATCGGTCCTGTTTTTAACATCATTATGTTCGATTTTATTCATGACGGTTTTGTTATGTTTTAAATATTTTGTTTTTCAGTTAAACATGATTTTCATATCTTAATAAGAGAATTTATAACATAAGAGATTTTGACTTTAAAAAGGAAATATATTTTATTTATTTCATAATAGTTTTACAACAGAGAAGAAGTACTCTATTGAGTTACTTGCTTCTCTAAATCTTTTACAAGTTGCTGGACGTTCCTCAGGTGAGGGAAGAGCTCCGCGCAAGCCAGTTCAATTTGTGCCACCGCCGAGCTGATCTTCCTCAGGGAGACGTTCAGCTGCGTCAACTTCTGTTGCGGAGTGCTGCTCTCAGCTACCGCTTTTCCCTTCTTGTCTTCAGCCTTCCTGATGGCACGCTTCTTCCGTCGTTTTGGGGAAACGACCATGTGCTCCTTCAGGCCGATGATGTTGGTCTTGAACCGCTTCTTTGAAGGTTCTTCATCGGAGCTTGTTGGGAAAGGTGTGCCGCCGATGTAGCTGTTGTTCTTAGAGTCTGAGGTAGTCCTTGATCTCAGTGGAGAGTCCATGACTGTGTGTGAGTATGCCAGTCATGAGATTTGGTATTTATAAGCGGATGAGATGTCGCTTAAGGGTATAAGCGGTATCTCATGTTGAGGTTGGATACCTGGCAAAGTGTGCCAGAATCTTATCGTGGTAGGACCCACGGATAAGACGGAATTTCGGGGACGAAATTCTTTTTAAGGTGGGTAGTCTGTAACAGCCCGGGTAAAAATTTTGGATTTTTACCGGACTGTA
>JAKUCV010007186.1:0-56692 GCA_028386065.3 Turnera subulata
AGGCATGGTCACGGGATCTTTATACGTGGGAACAGGAGCTTTGCAAAGAGTTTCTGGACACACTTGCAGGGCTTCTCTCTCCAACGGGTGTTACTGATAAGTGGACGTGGATGTGGGGACAAGATGGTTTGTTTTCTGTTTCTAGTGCTTATGCCTCTCTTTGTGCTTTGGTGCCCATTCCACAGCCCCTACCGTGGCTCTCTCTTGCTCCTCCGCATATTGAATGTTTCCTGTGGCGGCTCCTCTATGGTGCCATTCCAACAAGGGTGGCATTACTTCAAAGAGGTATTATTATGGCTGCTGACTCCTTGTGTCCTCTTTGTGTAGCTGCTGTTGAGGATTCCTCACATCTTTTTCTCTTTTGCCCCGGTGGCTCACACTCTTTGGTCTCAAGTTTGTCGCTGGTGGGGTGTGTGTTGGGTCTGCCCGTGTTCGGTTACGGCATGGTTTGTCCAGTGGCCTTGGGTTGTGGGTTCAGGGCGTTGCCAACAAGCTTGGGTCCTGCTTGGTCTTGCGGTATTGTGGACGTTGTGGCTTACCCGTAATGATAAGGTTTTTGGCAACAAATCGGTGCATCTCTCAACTTTGTTTGATCGGGTTGTTGTCCGAGCCTTATGGTGGTTCAAACTTCTTCATCCCCACTTTCCATATGGTGCTGGGGCAGTAATGGTCTCTCCTGAGCCTTTCAAGAGTGGCCAGGGTGGAAGACGGGTGCTTATTAAATTTTCGGGCTGATTTTATCGTGATGTAACTGGTGTTTTCGCAAAAGCACATTGCTGCATTCTTTGTACATATCATTGTTTTGAATAAAGCCAATCACTTAGCATCAAAAAAAAAACTCCCAGGCCTTAGTTTTTTTTTTGAACAACAGGAAGAAATTTTATTTATTAAGAACTCCCAGGCCTTAGTTAAACCAACAAAAAGACCCCATAACTCAGCTTTCAAGGGGTCACGGACACCAATATTGAAGCAGAAACCACGAACCCATCCCCCTAGGGAGTTCCGGATCAACCCTCCTGCAGCCGCTACACGATCATGACCCCACACCGCACCATCAACATTCAGTTTGAACCAGCCCAAACTGGGCAGGGTCCAACGAATATAGACAGTCTCCGTTTGTCCACCAGAGCTCACCACATGTTCCTTCAGCATAGCAGTATAAACATCCTCCGCATAATGAAGTATACAGTCTTCGTCAAAGACCCAAGCATTTCGCCAGGACCATAGTTTCCAAGTAGTAATACCAAAAATGAGGTTCCAGGGGACAAAGTTATAAGAAGTCACAGTACAGTGGTACTTTTTTTAATGAGATATATACATACTGTAAAGAGTCACCCAATTGTATGAACCAGCTCTTGCTGGATGCTTCTGATGCGCAACTTATGCGTGAATTTCTGATGTAATTTGCCTTTTGTTTCCTCTTAGTACCAAAAAAAAAAAAAAGTCACCTAATTGTCATAGAATCAGCTAGGGAAATAATGCCGCGATATCCAAGTACATCATTGCCATTATTAAAAGCAAATCACAAGCAACATTCAACCTTGAAACTTGTCAACTTCATCCAAATAAATGGTTTTCATAATCAATAACGCAGCCGATTATAAATTAAATAAGGTCCCTGCCCCTTTTAACAGAATAGGCTCCATTGCGGTCATCCAAGCAGAATCGACCATCCTCCTTAGAAGGCTGCAAACTCACAATACAACATCATCAACCTCCCAAGGCAATAACTCTGAAAGGAAGAATTAAACAAGGTGATGGAGCCAAACAGCCATATTAGACTACCCAAACCCATTCTTGTCCGGAGCATTTACTAGGGAACAGAGTAGCGATAATCACAACCAATATGGGACGACTAGTGATCTCCACGAATGTGGCAGCACCAAATCGTTGTTATTTACCACCAGATATTGTTGAGGAGATACTTGATTTGTTACCCTTCACATCCATTGAGCGATTCAGGTCGGTCTCCAAGTCGTTGTTCACTTTGCTGGCGACACCAAAACTCCTATATTACCCCAACACCACGATATTCTCTCCGTCAAATTATGGTTGCAAATCATCCGATGACCATGGCCTGTTTACTGGAGTTATACTATCAGATTATAGCGGCGATGTAAGAAATCAAGGTTACATGGCACCTGAGTTGTCAGGTCCGAGGAGGTATTATTTTAAAGTCGGATCATGCAATGGATTAGTTTGTTTGCGAGCTACCACCAACAACTACGGCAAGTGGGAGACATTTGTCCGGAATCCTTTGATCAGTGTCTGTAGGAAACTGCCGGATTTGCCATCCGATAACCCGTACCTTTGTTATCTCGCCAAATGGTGAATGCAATGCCAGTCTTACCGCTGATGTCTTATTGTTTTGTCGGATCATGCAACGGATTAGTTTGTATGGATGTTAGTAACAACTACGGCACCTAGTGGGAGACAATTGTCTGGAATCCTTTCACTGGTATCTGTAAAAAATTGCCACATATGAACCATACTGCCTATGGTTTCGGGTATGATTCGGCCTCTGATGATTACAAGGTCTTTGCAGGAGTTGGAGATGGTGGAGTTGAGATTTTCTCCTTGAGAAAAGGTTCCTGGAAAAAGATGAAAAATATTGTCAAGGAGTACTTGCAATATATTCAATGGTCACGAGGCATGTGTCTCTTCTTGAATGGAGCACTTCATTGGAAGGAATCACCTTTGTGGAGAAAAAAGTAAAATCATTGCTTTTGATTTGGGGAAGGAGAAATTTTTTTCTGTCCCTAGCCCTCCAAATCTGTTTTGTCCTGGTTATGAAGACTCTAGCTTGGGAGTTGTTGGGGTTTATCTCTGTTTTTAAGATAGGCTTGGGTGCATAAATGTTATTTGGGTAATGAAGGAATACTGCAACGAGGCTTCATAGGTTCCTTTTATTTCATATACTGAAAATCACCTAGAATATGTGTGCGACCTCGTTCCATGGTCTTCAGGGATGGTAGATACATGATGCTTCAATTTGCCGATAATAATCTTGACGAAAGTGATGAAGCTAAACTGTACTCCAAGAAGATCGAATTCTATACAATCTTGGGGAATACTGCGCTACCCTACACAGAAACTGTAATCTCTCCCTATATATGCTTCTTTTTTTTATATTTTTTTTTATGCTAACGATTCTTCTTTATTGATAGAATTACAGTGCAAAAAGGCATGTACAAGAAACTATACACCCAGGACACGGATCGTGCCTCTTACAAACAAAAGCTCCTGGTACACATAGGTAGAATTCTACACAAACAACAAGTAGTCACAAAGTGAACAGACAGGTCACAACCGTCCTTATTACAAACAGGCTAGGAGATAGAAGTTCCTGCTTGGAGCTTTTCACTGTTTAATAAAATCAGCATTCGATGAAACGCAGGAAACAGTAAAAGGGAAGTCATCGCTTATGGCCTTGATCCATAAAGTGGCATATGCTTCTTAAGGCTGCTTTTAAGTGTGTAAGGCCACTGATCAGAATGTAGCTAGGAGGGCGGGCTATCCAAAACAAGGTCACGCAGCCAGCCAGTGGCGAAGCAAAGTGTGCATGCTGGGGACTAATTGGTTACCAAACCAGAACCTGATTTGCTCACCACAACCAGTACTGAGGCTAATTTGATCCGCAAGGGAAAAAGGCCTGACTAGCAGAGCTTGAGCAGAGAATTATATATAGGAAACCCACATTTATCTTTAAGCAAATTGAAATACTCGGCCTTTGGGGAATTAACATATGCCTCCAACACCATTTAAAAAGAAAGCTCTGATTCTTTGCGTGGATATTTCCCTAGCAGACTCGATTTGTCCTCTATGCCATGTTCGTTTAGAATCTCCTTTCCTGCAGTACTGTCACTTGGCGCATTTGGAGTAAGCTATGTTGGTTACATCTGCTGAATCGTTACATAGCTGGAGGCCGGTAGCTAAGTGTTCCCTGAAATAGTCGAAGTTTGGGATCCTAATTATAATGCTGTTTCTCTGCTTGCTTGTGTTTATTTTTTCACATGTGATTTTTATTTGGTTTCCTCTTTCTTGCACACAAGTCATCTCTTCTATGACAATTACAGTATATATCTCACTCAAAAAAATATAATTGATAATCAAATCTGACCAAGTAGGATCGGAATCTACAACCATTCATGTAATGCTTGGTTTCATAAGTGAAAGACATAATTCACAAGCAATTTGGACAAAATAAAACAAAGTTAAATCCGAATAGACCATAGATTCATTCAGTGAAAATAAAACAAGACACACATGCCTTATGGCCGTAATCCAGTCTGTGAGAAATAATTTTTTTTTTGATACTAAGTCTCTAACAATTATTAGATGATCTTAACTATAGAGAAAGAAACTTTAATTGTGCTAATTGAACAAAGAAAAAAAAAAAGCACCGGAGTCTCTTGAGCATAGTGACATTATTAGACGTTCATGGCACTCTTGCAGCTTGGGCATATATGTAGATTTGGTCGTCCTCTTTGTCTGCAGGTTACTTAATTAAGCAGCCTTAAGAAGCATAGGGAGAGGTTAGAGTTTGTGTGTAGGGTAGACAACAATTCCACATGACACTACTGAATTTGATCTTCTTGGAGTACTTCTTAGCTTCATCACTTTCTTCAAGATTATTATTCCACTTTAGCACATGAATTTCACCATGGACAAATTGAAGCATCATGTATCTACCATCCTTGAAAGACTGTGGTATGAAGTCGCACACACATGACCCTCATTACCATATCCAGAAGAAGTGTATGAAATAAAGGGAACCCACGAAGCCTCGTTGCAGTGTTCCTTCATTACCCAAACAATATTTGTTTGCCTTCGCTTAAAAAGACACGAGAGATATTCCCCAACAACTCCCATGCGATAGTATGATCCAGAACCAGCAGAAATCTGATTTGGAGGGCTAGGGACACGATAAAACTTCTCCTTGCCCAAATCAAAAGCGATAGCAATGTTTTCACCCTGTTTTCCCAAAGACGATTCCCAGGGTCTCCAATGAAGTGCTCCATTCAAGAAGAGACCCATGCCCACGTAGTATTGATCTCACGTTTTTTTATACTAGAAGAGTATCCCGTCAACACAGTTGGACTAATCTCTCCCGGGCTTTCGGCACCTTGCATGCTCCATTCACATCAAGCTAATCAAATTAAATAAGCAAGTTATGTGTTAAGTCAAACTAATTAACATTGCAGAATTAATGACAAGAAGTATAAAATCAAGAACTGAGACATGATGGCTAAACCATATTTCCATATCATTCATAGAGGTAAACAGTCCTTAATTTCATTCCTAATAATGTGTATAATGGAAAACAATCAATGATGAAAATTAAGTGAAGGAAAAATTTCCAAGCAATTACAGTTGGTAGGATGCTCACCTTAAGAGGTTCCAATCGAAGCCAGGCAAAGATTTGTCCTCGGTTGATACGGACTAGTATCAAAAAAAATTTCCAGGCAATTAATGTATGGTAGACCTATAAAGCATTAGGGAAGGGCATCTTCAGCTTGACCGAGTTCTGGAATTGCTGTAGGCCACCATGGTAGTGTAAGGAGGAGGCCTTTGCTGACTATATAAGGAGCACAAATGACAACATCTAATGGAGTGCTATTCGCATACTTCACCTCTTTACTGTGCAGATTACACCAACAAACCCTCTTCTCGTATAAGAAGCACACTACATCCTCGTCATTAGGATCCATAAACAACGGCTTTAAATTTGTATTGAAGGAGTAGTTTCCTACTAACATGCTCATAGAGACCTCATGCTTGATGATCCATTCTCCTGTGTCATAATCTGTAAGCTCCCAAATCCTGGCAGAACAATTACTTGGTGAGGTGACCAACTGCAATAATCTTAAGCATCCATCGTATGCCCCGAGGATTCTTTGTCGATCGTCGACTAAGAAATAACTTGCAGGAGGCTCATTAATCATGTAGCAATGCTCGGGATTGTAAGGATTATAAGCAACAACCATCTTATCCTTTCTGATCCAATGCATGAATCCATTCCATGAAAAGACTTGAGCATTGCAGCAGAATTTAAATTCACGGGGGGCCTCAATAACAACTACATCCCACCTGTTCTTCTCGCTACAAAAGATATCCGCTTCAAATGACTTCGACTTCTGTGGACCTTCACGGAGCAGCACTACCCTAAAATCCTCATTATTATTACCACATACAAGCCCTGCAATGTCGAAGTTTCTTGCTCCTGGAACGGGTGGCAAAGCGACCCACTTTTCGGTTAGGGGATTGCATATGTAGTACTGATCGCTGAAGAATGATGAGTGGCACATATTGGTGGTTGATGAGAAGCACAAAAGTAAGTCACTATAAGAGGCAAGTACTGTGACAGAGCCAGGGCGGTCAGGTTTATAACAAGGTAGGAATTCTAGCCTGAATCCGGGGGGTTTAAAGATCCAGCTCTCTTGGTCCTGGAAAACTAGGTGAGACTTTACGTAAGGGAAGAACCGCTCGTGAGGGAATATTGACATGTAATGATGTTGCTCCTTCTTGGTCACCCACTCATTGAAGATAAACGCAGAAGATAGGTGTTCCTTGGGGTGATACTTACGATAGTAGTGGTGCATAAAACGAGAGAAGAAATAGGGAGTGGAGATTAGAGAGCACCAACGCTTGGAGACTAGTTTGCATCCTGCGGCTTCTTTCTTTGGATGGAGTCTCTTCAATATTTCGACCAACAGAGAGTCGTCAAGATCGCCTATGGTAGTAGTCCGCGTTATTGATTTATCTCCTTCGCATAGTCTTTCAGCCATTGTTGATGATGAGAGAAAGAGAAGTATATATTAGGGTAAAGAAGATATATGCGAATAGCGCTACCTTGCAAACCTTAGTAGAAGGAGAGTTGTTATTTGGGGGGCTTGTTAGGGTTGCTTTCATATCCAAACGAGGTTATGACTAGGCAAATTATTGAGCCTAAACAATATCTCTTATAGGACCAAGTCAGACCCACCAAGGAGAAACAAGCCCAACACGTAAAAGCCCATGAAGAAGTAGTCAACAAACCCACTCTATAGTCCGGCCCTGAGTGGAAGGGTCTAGAAGTTGGCCCAACAACTTGAGGTGGATAAAAGAAGTCTCATCTCTACTTGGACTATGCCGGCCGGAAAGTTCCTCTGTGTTATTGTTCTTTGCCATGCTTTATAAAGGTTATGGTAATTTCCTAACAAATAAATATATGGCCGATTTGGCTTCTTCTTGGATCTAACACCTAGGATAGGTAGTACGGATGGCAGCGGGGCGGGGATTATGAGGGTAGAGTAATCCCCGCCCCATCACTGCGACCTAAAAGTCTCCCCATCCCCATCCCCATTCCCCGCGGAGGGGAGAATTTGGTCCCCATCCCCGCTCCCCGCACTCCCCACGGATCCCCGCATATCCCCACGACTCAAATTATTCATTTTAAATATTTACAATTTATACCACTTAAAAATTTGAAATTTAGTTCCAAGCAGTTACAAAATACATATTAATGCTAGTGTCACTACAAAATAATATATATTACTATCTAATACTACATGTTACCACCAAAAGATTCAAACTTGATAAAAGAAAAATACAATAAACTAAGTGAATTAAAGTGAACTTATGGTCTATATTATATTATCTTTTTACCTTTTTTGTTTTATATTTGAACAAAATGGCTAAAAATCCAAACTTGAAATATATCTATATTTGTATATGGAGTAACAAGAAGGATAAAATCGTTATTTTATATTTTTGCGGGTCTCGCGGGCGGGTACTACAATCCCCATCCCCATCCCCAAATTAATTTCGGATTGAAAATCCTCCCCATCCCCATCCCCACGGATCAATAATCGTCCACATCCTCGTCCCCACGGCGGGGAATCCCCGCGGATCCCCTCGTTAATGGGGATTTTGGCCATCCCTAATAGGTAGGGAAGCAGCTGCTATGGCTGGTTGGGTTCAACTACTAACATTTGCTGTAATTCGTAGCAGCTTTTTAAATTAATTAACTTGGTTAATTCACTGGATGGATGGATACGTAGGTGAACAAGTTACAGGACCAGACAGCTTCGATTAGGTCTCCAAATTAACTCTAGCTTCATTCTCCATATTTCGTTGGGTTTTGTGGCAACCATGAAGAAGTCATTGTCTGTTACGAGATTTAATTTAATTAGCTGCATCATGAAGACTTAATTACAATATGTCCCCACAAGAAGAAAAAACACAAAAAAAGGAGACTTAAAATATGGAGTGGTTGGGCACTTGAAAGAACAGGTATGATATTTAAAGGAGGAATCAACATCTATTGAATGAATTTGGTAGATATCAGAAATTGAGAAATGACCTACTCACTTCCATTCCCTAAAAAATGATAAAAAAAAAAAACTGATCGTAATACTCTCTCCTCTCATTTCTTTCTCCCTCCAACAGACTACTAGCTAGTTCCAGGAAATTGCAGCATTCAACGATTGAAATAACGTTGACCTTTCCAAAATCCAAAGCCATATTCATTATGAGTGCATTAGATTTTGTGTCTTAATAAATTCTATTTGCATGGTTCCCACATATTCACTCATTTTCCTCCCTCTTAAAACCTTTCTTTTGCTATTATATATATAGTTCCCTGTTGCAACTTCTTGCAAATATATTCTGCACTTCTTGAATGGCTATTATAGAATTATTAGAAGCAGATGAAGACCAAGCTGCCTCCTCTTCAGAGCCTCAATCCGTTCATTACCATGTGTTCTTGAGTTTCAGAGGTCCGGATAACCGATATACTTTCAGTGATCAACTCTACAAAGAGTTGGTCAGACAAGGATATGTGGTCTTTAGAGACGAAGAAGATATCCCGTATGGGCATCCGTTATGGCCACAACTAGAGAAAGCAATTCGTGAGTCCAAAATCTCCATAGTTGTTTTCTCCCAAACTTATGCTTCCACAAAATGGTGCCTGAACGAGCTCTTGACCATCACGAAACGTCACAAAGAAGATGGGCATCGTTTTCTGCCGGTTTTCTATCATGTTGAACCGTCTGACGTAAGGAACCAGACGGGGACTTTTGGTGAACCTTTTGCTCAACACCAACAGAATTTCCCCATGAAGACGGTGGATGCATGGAGAGAAGCACTAAACACTGCTGGATCTCGAAGAGGAGAACCTATTAAAGTTGTAGAAAATAGGTGCGTATACATATATGACCCATCAATTTTTTCCCATGGTTTATTCATTGCTAAAAACAGATCATATATGCTATCTTTCTTTTTATTTTAGGGGGGTTAATATTTGTTCTTCTTGATGACATGTAGATATGAGTCTGAAGTAATTGAAAAGATAGTTAAAATTGTTAAAACTCAAGTGCGGCTCAAACTTGTTCATGCCCTCCCCAAGTTAGTTGGCCGAGACTCAGATATAGCTCGCATTCACAGATGGGTACAAGATGGGTCAAATTCTAGTGTTGGCGTAGCGACAATTTGTGGGATCCCTGGAATTGGGAAGACAACTATTGCCAGGGAAGTCTATAATCTGAACTTCCAGGAAGATGGAAGTTGCTTTCTTGAAAATGTTGGAGAAAAGTCAAAGCAACATGGTTTGATTCATTTGCAAACAAAACTTCTTCAAGACCTCGGGAATAAAACACCTGTAGATCCAATACTTGGTGAGGCTGAAGCAAGTGCTTTGATCGAGCTTATGGTAAGCAACAAAAGGGTGCTCATCGTTCTGGATGATGTGGATGATTTGGACCAATATGATCAATTAATTGGAAAGAAAGAATGGTTTGGTCTCCCAGGAAGCAAAATTATCGTGACAACAAAATTTAAGAATATACCAAGGGCGCATGGACTTGACGAGATGTTCGAGATAGAGAAATTGAGTGATGATAAATCACTTGAGCTCCTGTGTTGGCATGCATTTCGCCAAGATCATCCCATGCAAGGCTATGAGGATTGCTCCACGGGTTTGGTGCATTATTGCGACGGTCTTCCATTGGCTCTTCAAGTTTTGGGTTCTTCCCTGTCTGGCGCCCCTGTAGATGTTTGGAACGAAGAATTACAAAAGCTAGAACAGAACCCTAACCGTAAAATTCAAAATGTTTTGGAAATAAGTTATTATTCTCTTCCAGATGATCACGATAAGAATTTTTTCCTTGACATGGCCTGTTTCTTGGTTGGAATTGACAAAAGTTATGCAGTTAAAGTGTTGCAGGGTTGTGGTTTCTTTAGCGCAGTTGGGGTTAAGAATCTCATGGATAGATGTTTAATAACTTTTGATTATGAAGGCAAGCTGAAGATGCATCAACTGATCAGAGACATGGGCAGGGATCTTGCTCGTCGAGAGCCATTACACAATCCACTGATACCAAGAAGAGTGTGGGAAAAAGATGATGCGATCTCTGTATTGACTGAAGAAACCACTGTGAGTACTAATATGCCTTATATTCATGTGATATAAAGCTTTCCATGTCATGTCTAGTTAAAATCAAACTACGTATTTGTTGTCCTCGCATATTGCCTAGCAGGGTATCGAATCAGTTAAGGGTCTCAGCCTGAGCCTTCCAGTTCGCAATTGTTCAGAACGTGGTTGGCTAAACTTCTCCTTTTGGACATCAGGGAGCGATTCTCCAACAGATCGGTTTCCTACGGAGGCATTTGCAAAGATGAAGCATCTGCAGCTGTTGAAACTCAGCAATGTAGAGCTTGAAGGAAACTACGAGGATATTCCTGGAACTCTGGTGTGGTTGCATTGGCATAGATTCTCTTCCACTCATATACCAAATGATCTCTGCATGGAGAAACTGGTTGTTCTTGAAATGCCATATAGTAGGTTAAGATATGTTTGGAAAGGAATCAGGGTATGCCTCCTTTACCTTGGTGTCTAGTATGTTTTATTTGTTTAAATCTTGCAGTTGACTTGACATACTAGAGCGACTAATTTCTTTCTTTCTTTCTTACTTTCTGAGCAGCATCTCAGGCATTTAAAAGTGCTTGACTTGAGACACTCGCAGGATCTTACTACAACTCCCAACTTCAAAGGGCTCCCTGGTCTCGAGATCTTGGTACTGGAAGGGTGCATAAACTTGAAGGAGGTTGACAAATCTATTGGAGACCTGGTGAAACTTGAATCTTTAAACCTGAAGGGCTGCAAAAATATTCGTTTAAAGCTTCCGGTGTTGAAATCTCTAGAAGAACTTGATATATCGGGTTGTCCAAATCTTGGTAACTTGCCAGAGGTGTTGATGGAGTTCGAGTCCTTGAGAGTGCTAATTGCGGACCAAATCAGGATTAAGGATTCTAGGGAGGCCGGATTGTTTTGGAAGCGATTAGCAAGAAGCTATACACAATTATCAACCTGCCTCAAGTTGGATTTCTTTCCTAGGACACTGACACAGCTAAGCCTTGCAGACTGTGGTTTATCAGATAACGTATTTGATGTTGATCTTAGCTGCATCCCCTTGTTGAAGCGGCTGAATCTTAGAGGAAATCTTATTACACGTCTGCCAAGAAGCATCCACCAACTCCGACTTGATTACCTTTCGGTAGCGTATTGCAGCGAGCTGCAATCAGTCTGTGCGGTCACTGCCGAATTGGATGCTTCCTCCTGCGAATCATTGGAAAGCATTAATACTCACCCCTTCTTGTTTGAGGACGAGCCAGTGATAGACCACCTGAATTGTAAGAGGCTTTTTGAGATCAGCGGTTATTTCCAAGTAGAACCACTTGGAAACATCGACAGTGAAGTAAAGAAGCGTTTGGGATTAGAGAATGACATGGTCGCCACAGCAAGCACTGATCAAGTATTATTGTTCTTTAGACACCTATGGTCACTACTAAAGCCAACTAGTGGCATTCAGGTGCATGCTCTCTCGCTTGCTACATTTTTCTTTTTACATAAACATATGTATAATATTTTTAATGATTTATGGAAGATTCCATTTGGCATTATTTCATATTACAGGTATCACATGAATTTCCAATGGATAGTGTTTTTTTACCTGGAGGAGGGGACGACGTCGTGGATCCAGATTGGTTTGATCATCATCACAGCAGGTCGGGATTAGAGGGGGACAACTGCATATCTTTCCATCTTTTACCAGTGGAAGGTCGTAAGCTCATTGGTTTTAGTTTATGCCTTAAATATTGCCTTGATCCGCAAAGAGCAGAAGAATGTTGTGAGTTGGAGCCAAGCTTTTTTACGCCAGGATTTTATCTGTACGATTTTTGTTTAGTTATCAGTAATGAAACGACAGGAGGAAGCTTTAGCTATGAACCATGTGTTCATGGCATTCCAATATATGATCAGGATCTGTTATGGTTGAGTTATTGGAGGCTTGGACATCTTGGGTTCATGATTCCTTCGGGAGAAGGTGACCAGCTGAAGCTTACACTCTGTCCGTCAATATATGTTGCAAAAGAGTGGGGAATACGTCTTATATATCAGGAGGAGGAGGAAGAAGAACCAATGCCACACCAACCCAATTCACGTTGGTTTATTACTGAAAAAACTGATCCTTGCAAAATTCAAGCTTCCTTTCCCTATTTATGGGACATTAATTTTCTTGTTGGTCTGTTTAAAAGGCGGGCATCAATTGTCAAGCATCACCTCTTAGATACATGAAGGCGGCTAAGATGCCGGTTATATATATTCTTCTTGAAGTACCTCTACTGTACACTACATCCTCCTCATGAAGTCCATGAATGTTTTCCTTTTTCCGATTGAAAAATTGATATTAATTAAATGAATTTTCTTTTTCTATTGCCAAATTACTCTTCCTTGTGTAATTACTTTCGTATAAAATCATATGGAGCATCATCAGTAATGTCATCATTGCTCAGAATACATTTTGGCATTAGACTCTCCTCTTCAGAGAGACAATCTACCAGAACACAGGGGCGCGTCATAGACCCGGATCACTTGTGGGCTCAACGATCACTACTCGATGTGTGAAAGGCCATGTTACAGTCGCATCACACAGGATGCACTTACCGTGAATCAAACCCGAATCCTATAGTGGTCATAGGATGTTAAATAATGAGGTTGCTCCATTATTTATTTCAGTGGAAATTGTTGTCGGAGGAATGATTAATGAGAAACAACTTGGCCAACCTGTTTCTCTGTCAGGTCCATATTAAACGACACCGTACGTAGCCAGACAAAACTCCATCTTTCCCGGCCCACAGCTCAGGAACCAGCAAAAGCTGTCTCTTTCTTTCCTTAATTCTTCTCCATTTCTTCTGCAACAATGGATCAAAGCACCTCACCATTACCACTCCAATGAACAGATTCACAAACCCAGAAGAAGAAGAAGAAGAAGAAGTCAATGGAGAGTCACGTAGAGAGATTCCTCAACAACGTATCCATAGCTTGCATAACCATAGCCACCATAACCCTCTTGTTTCTCTTCCTCCAAACCCCAAAGACTTGTATCCCACCACACCTACAAAGTCACAGAATAGGCAGAACTTAGGGCAGCAGCGGCAAAGAAGACAAACACGCCAGAAAATAGCACGGTGATCATGATAATAATATGTTTAATAATCGGTCAGTCACACTTTGATATCACGTTAATCAAATTAACTAAGCGTCATTAAGTTATGTGTTAAGTGAAACTAAGACAGCGACAATCAGTAAACTCATCGCAAATGCAAAAGAAAAAAAGGTTTATGCGGACATATGTAGCAGAAGAAAAAGGATGATTACAAGAAGTATATGATCCAAACTGAGACACGATGGTTAACCATCTTTCCATATCATTCAAAGAGGTGCATAATCTTATATTTCATCCTTATAGTGTGACCTACAATAGAGACAAAAATAAATTGAAGGAAAACTTAATTTCCAGGCAATTAATACATGGTAGACCTATAAAGCACATTAGGCCAGATTGTCAACTTGAGGGAGTTCTGGAATTGCTGTAGGCCAGCATGGTAGTGTGAGAAGGAATCCTTGGTGGGCTCTATAACCAGCAGAAATGTAAACATCTAATTGAGTACTACTCACAGACTTAACCTCTTTACTCTGCAGATTACACCAATAAACCCTCTTCTCGCATATCAAGTACGCTAAATCATCGTCATTTGGATCCATAAACAACGGCTCTAATCTTTTGTCAAAACCAAACGCTTGTTGATTCAAGTGATCAAGCTGTAAGCTAAGTGTTAGTAGGGTATCAGCTGTGTGATGAGTGTGATCAAGCTGTAAAGCTTGGGACCACTCTATTATTGCTTTAGTGAGTATCATGTGAATGTGTCTAAATAATGTTGAGTGCTAAACAATAATGCTGTCCTTAGGTGTAATGTGTTTTATTCTGTCTGGTAAGTGTGTTTGCATTATGAGTGGAGTGGTTATGACAGCAAAGTGTTGAGCTGTCAATAATCATGTATGTTTAGTGCATTATAGGCTGATTTTCTGTCTATAAATTGTGTATTGTAATTTGAGTTCCACAAGTGAAATAAAGATACATTGAGTGTTTTTCACTTCACAAAGTGTTCCTTGACTTGTTCAAATCCTGTTCAAGTCAAGTATTTGAGAGAATCTGAGAGAAAATTAATGCAACAGTAACCAAGAAAACCAACCTTCGTTTTTCTCCAGATTTCTGGAAATTGTCCAGAAAACATCGATGTTTTAAACTCAACATCGATGTTTTTTGCATTCGGCCATTTTGATTAAAGTTCCAAACATCGATGTTTTAAACTCAACATCGATGTTTTTTGCATTCGGCCGAATTGTTCAAAGTTCCAGTATCCTAAAAACATCGATGTTCAACAGAAAACATCGATGTTCTTGAGCATTTTTTTGATTTAGTTGAAGATCAAAGCCAACAATTGGTAGCGGAGCAGGTTCCTTCTTTCAGGCCTGTTCCATTTCATTGAAACCACATAAAATCAGCCCCAAACACCCACCTCAAAATGAATACACAACCAACAAATCGAACCACCTCATCCTTACCCCTACCACCCATATTTGAAGGAGAGAACTACAACTATTGGGCTATAAGGATGAAGTCTTTTCTTGTAGCTAATGGTTTGTGGTTTTTAGTTGAAGAAGGTTTTACTGAAGAAGAAGCCATTGAAGATATGACGGTAAATCAATTGAGAACATACAATGAGAAGTTGCAGAAGCACAACACTGCAATCTCATTTATGTTCTCATTGGTTTCAGAGGACATTTTCCCTTTGATTGTAGGAGCTACAACAGTCAAAGAAGCATGGGAAACTCTTGAAAAGCAGTTCAGAGGTTCCAAGGAGACAAGGCAAATAAGGGTACAATCCCTGAGAAGAGAATTCGAATTGTTGAAGATGTCAGAAGCAGAAACAATAAGGGAGTATGCTTCAAAAGCACAAAGCATCGTCAACAAAATTAGGTTGTATGGTGAAGTCATTCCTGAAGTCAGAGTAGTTGAGAAAATTCTCAACACAGTTGTAGACAGATTCGAGGCAAAGGTGGCCGCAATTGAAGAATCAAGANGGATGAATCAATCCGTGTGGAAGTCAAGACAGCTGATGGTGCTATTCTCAAATCCAATGGAAGAGGTACTGTTTCTATGAACTATGATGGAGTCAGTAAACTCATTAAAGATGTCTTGCTAGTTCCTGGATTGAAGCATAATCTCTTGAGTGTGCCTCAAATGACTAAGAACGGGTACAAAGTAAATTTTGAAGATGATCGTTGTGTTACCTCGATGAATGGCAAAACTGTTTGCAAAATTAAAATGAAGAACAATGCATTTCCTGTGAACATGAGCATGCATGAAGAGATGGTGAACGAATGTGAAGTAGATGAAAGTAGCTTGTGGCATAGAAGATATGGTCATGCTAGTTTGTATTCCTTAAAACTTGATGCACAAAAGGAGTATGTCAGAGATTTGCCATCAATACAAATTTCTGGAGAAGTTTGTGAACCGTGCCAATTGGAAAAGATGCATAGAGACTCATTTCCGAGTGCTGCAGAAGGAAGAGCCTTAGAGAAGCTGGAGTTAGTGCACACCGACCTTTGTGGTCCAATGCACGCACCATCCTTGAGTGGTAATCTCTACTTCATGTTGTTTATTGATGATCTAACATGCATGACTTGGATATACTTCCTGAAGAATAAGCTGGCAACACTAGAGGTGTTCAAGAAATTCAAAAGCATGGTGGAAACACAAAGCAGTTGCAATTTGAAGATGTTGAGATCAGATAGAGGAGGAGAGTTTATATCGAAGTCGTTTGAAGAATTCTGCAGTTCAAACGGCATTCTTCATCAATTAACAGTACCATATTCTCCTCAACAAAATGGAGTAGTAGAGAGGAAAAATAGGACAGTGATGGAGATGGCAAGAAGCATGCTTGCGGAGAAGAAACTTCCTCAAAGTTTTTGGGGAGAAGCCACCTACACTGCTGTGTATCTCATCAACAGGCTCCCAACAAAGTCAATTAATGGGAAGACTCCCATTGAAGCTTGGACTGGTAAGAAACCAACTGTAAAGCATTTGAAGGTGTTTGGTTCTCTTTGTTATGTCCATGTTCCAGATGAAAGGAGAAGGAAGCTCGATTACAAGGCTGAAAAAGGAGTACTATTGGGCTACAGTAGTCAATCCAAAGGCTACAGGGTGTTCATGGTTGACAATGAAAAGGTTGTTACCACAAGAGATGTCAAGGTAGATGAAGATGCTTATTGGGATTGGAAAGAAAAGAAGGCAATGAAGAACAAGCCTAGTGATGCAGTTGAACAAGAGAACCAAGAACAAGAAAATGAAGAGGATTATCCTCTAAATGAAGAGGATTATGATTCAGACACACCTCCATTAAAGGTTAGAACGCTTGCTGATGTTTATGAGAGGTGTAACTTTGTTGAAACAGAGCCACATTGCTATGAAGAGGCAGAAAATCAAGAACATTGGAAGAAGGCCATGGAGGAAGAAATCGGCATGATCAACAAAAATCAAACATGGGAATTGGTTGCAAGACCTGCAAATCAAAAGATCATTGGAGTCAAGTGGGTGTTTCGCACCAAGATGAATCCTGATGGCACCATTTCCAAGTTCAAAGCAAGACTTGTGGTCAAGGGCTATGCACAACAATATGGCCTTGACTATCTTGAGACATTTGCATCGGTTGCGCGCCTCGACATAATCAGACTCCTTTTGGCCATTTCAGCTCAAAACAGGTGGAAGGTATTCCATCTAGATGTGAAGTCAGCTTTTTTAAATGGAATTCTTGAAGAAGAAGTCTACATTGAGCAGCCCAAAGGTTTCATTGTGGAAGGTAAAGAAGATCAGGTTTACAAGCTGAAGAAAGCTCTCTATGGACTGAAACAAGCACCGAGAGCTTGGTATAGTCGCATGGACAACCACTTGATGCAGCAGGGATTTAAAAAAAGTGAGAGTGAAGCAACTCTGTATGTAAAAGGCAGCTCAAGTGATGATTTGATCATAGTGTCTCTTTATGTTGATGACATGTTGATTACAGGAGGAGATCACAGCAAGATTTCAGCCTTCAAAGCTGAAATGATGAAGGAATTTGAAATGTCTGATTTGGGTTTGATGCATTATTTTCTTGGAATGGAGGTGATGCAAAGTGAAGCAGGAATTATGATCACTCAGAAGAGGTATGCAGAAACTATCCTGAAGAAATTCAAGATGGACTCATGCAATCCAGCGCCAACCCCATTAATTCAGAACACCAAGCTTGCGAAGAATGGAGATGAAGAAGATGCAGAAATTGGAGTGTTCAGGAGCTGCGTAGGAAGTTTGCTGTACCTCACAGCAACTCGTCCTGATCTCTTGTTTGCAACCAACTTACTGTCAAGGTTTCTAAATGCTCCCAAGAAGAGTCATGCTGCTGTGATGAAAAGAGTGCTAAGGTATGTCAAAGGCGCCACTGATCTTGGTTTACACTACAGTACATTTGAAGATGCAAAGCTGAAGGCATATTGTGATAGTGATTGGGCTGGATGCTTAGATTACATGAGAAGCACAACAAGCTATGTTTCCCTATTTGGTTCAAATGCATTCTCATGGTGTTCCAAGAAGCAAACCGTTGTTGCTCAATCCACAGCTGAAGTTGAGTATCTTGCTGCTGCCTCCACAGTAAATCAAGTTATTTGGTTCAGAAAAATTACGTTTGATCTTAAAATGGAGCAAGAGGAGCCCATGGAACTGTTTTGCGACAACCAGTCCGCCATTGCCATGATAAGGAATCCAGTTGATCATGGAAGAACCAAACATTTCAAGATCAAGTACCATGTAATTCGTGAAGCTGAGAATGATAGGGAAGTTCAAGTCCAATTTTGTTCATCAGAAAGTCAATTAGCAGACCTGTTCACAAAACCCTTGCCCAAAAACAGGTTTGAAGAATTGAAGACCATGCTGAACATGAAGACCAGCTTGATCAAGACGTTTTTCTCCAGATTTCTGGAAATTGTCCAGAAAACATCGATGTTTTAAACTCAACATCGATGTTTTTTGCATTCGGCCATTTTGATTAAAGTTCCAAACATCGATGTTTTAAACTCAACATCGATGTTTTTTGCATTCGGCCGAATTGTTCAAAGTTCCAGTATCCTAAAAACATCGATGTTCAACAGAAAACATCGATGTTCTTGAGCATTTTTTTGATTTAGTTGAAGATCAAAGCCAACAACGCTGACATGCTCACAGAGAGCTCGTGCTTGATGATCCATTCTCCTGTGTCATAATCTGTAAGCTCCCAAATCCTGGCATAACATGTAGGTCGCGAGGTGACCAACTGCACTAATCTCAAACATCCATCGAATGCTCCGAGGATACTTTGTCGGTCTCTTAAAGGATCCGAGGAATAACGAATAGGAGGCTCATTAATCATGTAGCAACGCTCGGGATTGTAAGGATTGTAAGCAACAACCATCTTATCCTCGGTGATCCAATGCATGAATCCATTCCAACAAAACGCATCACCAGATGAGCCGACGACTGATTCAAATTCACGGGGAGCTTCAACAACAACTTCATCCCACTTGTTCTTCTCGCTACAAAAGACATCCGCTTTAAATGACTTCAACTTTTGTGAACCTTCACGGATACGCACTACCCTAAAATTCTCGTTAATTATTATTAGCCCTGCAATGTAAAAGCTTCTTGGCCTTGGAATGGGTGGCAAAGCTACCGACTTCAAGGTTAGGGGATTGCATATGTAATACACCGCAGTATGATGATTGTTGGAGATTGATGAATGGCACAAAAGCAAGTCATTATAAGAGGCAAGTATTGTGACAGAGTCAGGGCGTTCAGGTTTATAACAAGGTAGGAATTCTAGCCTGAATCCAGGGGATTCAAAGATCTTCTGCTGGTCCTGGAAAACTAGGTGAGGAGTTATGTGATGGCGGGCGTAGTAGTTACCATTTCGGTCCCTCTTCCTCTTCCACATCAACTCATAGTAGATAAACGCAGAGGATATAGGTTCCTTGGGGTGATACCTGTGATAATGGTGCATAAAACGAGAACCGAAATAGGGAGTGGAGATTAGAGAGCACCAACGCTTGGAGACTAGTTTGCATCCTGCAGCTTCTTTCTTTGAATCGAGTCTCTTCAATATTTCGATCAAGAGAGAATCGTTAAGATCGTCTATGCAGGTAGTACGTATACTAATCCCCATCATTGATTTATCTCCTTCGCATAATCTTTCAGCCATGGTTGATGATATAAAACTGTGTCGGTGATAAGATTCTACAAGAGAGAAAGAGATACATAACTAATCAAAAAAAAAAAAAGAGATACATAAAGTAAAAAAAAGAGATATATGTAGCCCTATATATATATGTACCTCGCAAACCCTAGTCAAGTAAAAGGAGTTTGCTAGTTTGGGGGGCTTGTTAGGGTTTTGGAAGTCTCGAGATTAATAAAAAGATTAGGTAATGCTTCAATGTATAGCTCAACCAGGTTTTACTATCAGTGAACCGACAGGATTAATCCAGATTCCGCATTCGACCCTGGTCGAGCGTACCTGTAACGTTATGATGACATCAAATGAGGGTTAGTCTTCCGCTATTATGTATTTCCCTAGTCAAGCTAAAATATAAAAGCCGATGGCTCCAGCGACCAAGTTAAGGAGAGATGATGATCCCTCATCAACTGTGACAACTTCCATCAACGATCTTGAAGATACACTACTAACTGAAATTTTGAAGCGACTACCCAATGCAAGAGAAGCCATTGCATGCACATTAGTCTCCAAAAACTGGTGCTCTCCAATCTCGGCTCCTTACTTTGGTTCCCGTTTTATTGACTACCACCATAAACCCACAGAGTTTGCTTTTATTACTGGTTGTGGCCAATTATTTGTCCATGAAGGCCATGTCCATAAACTCTCCAAATCATTACGGAATTTTCAACCTTTTAAGCCTCACCGTACCCTAGTCATCACCTCCTACAAACTTACTCGTGTGCCGCTCCCCAAGCGAAAGTACTAGAAACTGCAATTCATATTATATATGCAATCCCTTGACCAAGAAATTGCAATATCTACCTCCTTATACAAGAACAGAAGACTTTAGAGTCATGGTTGTTCTTGTATGTGGTGATCAAAACCAAAGCTTTAGGGTAGCCCGTATCACTGAATTTTCCTCCGCTTCGAAAGAAATTACTGTGGAGATGTTTTGAAGTGAGATGAACAAGTGGAATGAGGTGGTTCTTCTACCTCCTCCAACCTCACAATTTCGTTGCAGCCCTGTGTTTTCATGGAATGGCTTCATGCATTGGTTCACAGACAACAACATGGAAACTGTTGTTTATGATCCTTACAACTACCCTGAGAAGTTATTACATTTGATTAGTAACCCTTCTTTTGGTGGTTCTTCAAGAGTAGTACACGAAAATAGCTGATGCCTTGGTGCATGTCAGGGATGTCTTGTATTTTTTCAGCTGGTGAATACTGGAGCTGAATGTGCTGCAATGATTTGGGAGCTAACAGACTATGACAGACCACAATGGATCATGAAGCATAGTGTTCCTCTGGAGCAACTATTTGGAGGCCTTAGACGCCGCCTTTTCGCTCGTGATACCGCCCTGGAATGGTCTGGTTTCGGACCACTTCTGATCAATCCAAATGACAACCATATAGCTTACTTGGAGATCAAGGGGAGCATTTGCTTGTGCAATCTGAAGAGGAAAGTGGTGGAGCCTGTGAAAAGTGCTCAATTATGTGCCACAACATTTGGTTATCATGGGATCCATCTTATACCCCCAAGTTTCCCCACAACAATCCCAGCACTTCATCAAAACACCTTACTCTAGTCTACTCGGAGGATGCCGGAAAGTTCCTCTGTGTTATTTTTGTTTATCTGCTTTTGTTTTGATCCTGGGTTTAGTTTTGGATGGTACTGTTGTTTATCCTCTCTTCTTCTGGTGTACTGCTCCTAATGAATTGTCGAAGTAATTTCCCTACTAGCAGCTAGTGAGGCTAGTTTATCTTAATTCTTAATTCGTAGTTTTTTTTTTTTTTTATGCTAACGAGAATTCTTAATTCGTAGTTAAATAATTCTTGGGATGAATTGTGATGATTGATTAGACATGTATAGAGAATGTGCAATTACATATGTTACAAAAGAAGCAACGAAAAGAATCAAACTACAGATTCCAACATATATGTTCCTCTCTTCTGTCTAGTACAAAGGGAGCCTAAGTGAAAAAATGTTCCTGCTATATCATAGAAAGTGTAGCATTCCTACAAAATACAAACCCGGTTTAGCAAAAGATACCTTCAATCCTGAAATCTCTGTGGTATGTTAAAAGGGAAAATAATAAACCATCTACGTTCTGATAATTGCAAAACACAATCAATTACTTGGAATGCCAATTCTGGTACGTAAAATCCTGCGCCAAGCTAGAGATAAAATGTGATCACTTTGATGCAGCACTCGTAAATTTTTTTTATTCTAGTTCTATTTCCGGAATCAACTGGTTTACATAAATAAAGCCTCGAATCCGATATCTCTCTAAACAAAACCAAATCACTTACTATTTAAACTAACCCCATATTATTTTTGGTTCTCCATCTAGTATCTAGAATTTTACCCGACTAATCCGGATTCAACCTGGGCCGCGCATCCCGACAAACCCGATATTATTATACCGAGTATGTTAATAACGAGTTGTTCCATATTACCGTGGAAAATGCAAATTGTTGTCCGATGATCATATTTATCTACTCACGTTGGATTGATTTTAAAAAAAAAAAAATTAAGACAATCTGTTCTTGTGTTTTGTTCGGTCCCCATCAAACGACGCCGTACGTAGCAAGACAAACTCCTTTTTCCCAACTCACAGGAACCAGCAAAAGCAGTCTCTTTCTTTCCTTGATTCTTCTCCATTTCTTCTCCAGCAATGGATCAAAACGCCTCACCATTGCCACTCCAATGAACAGATACGCACAAACCCAGAAGAAGAAGAAGAAGAAGTCAATGGAGAGTCACGTAGAGAGATTCCTCAACAAAGTATCCATAGCTTGCATAACCATAGCCACCATAACCCTCTTGTTTCTCTTCCTCCAAACCCCAAAGACTTGTATCCCACCACACCTGCACATCACCAAACCCCACCACAGATTCCCTTCCTCCACCTGCGACCCTTCCCTCCACCGCCCCCACATCCCCCTCGCCAAGAGAAACCACCGCCTCTGGTCCTCCAAATCATGGGGTTCCCAGGTCTCCTCCCTCGCCACTTTCTTCCAAAACCTCCAAAGCTGGAGTCTTTTCCACAACAGGTCAAGGGTTCTCTGTGTCTCGGCCGGGGCAGGACATGAGGTGATGGCATTGCACAAACTCGGGGTGGGTGACGTCACTGGTGTTGAGCTGGTTGATTCTTTGCCTCTGGTGAAGAGGGCTGACCCAAATCACTTGCCTTTCTTTGATGGGGTGTTTGATTTGGCCTTCACTAGGCATTTTGATGTGGCTTTGTTTCCGTTGAGGTTTGTGTCGGAGATGGAGAGGACGGTGAGGAGAGGCGGGGTGTGTGTCTTGGTGGTGGAGGAGTGCGGCGGAGGTGCGGTGGACGGGGTTGTTGGGATGTTTCAAAGGTCTAAGCTTGTCAGGGCTGACAATATTACTCTGCTTGGTGAGAGAATGACCAGGATTGTCATGAGAGTTGGCGCCTCTTCTTCGTGAATCTGTATAGGTAAACATAAAGTTTCATTCTTTCCCTTAGTTTAAAGTGATTGATAAGGATATTGGATTCAACTGTGTAGCTTAATGAAATAGCATTTGCGTATTAGAGTGAAGGTTTGATGTAGTTTCCAGTCTAAATTGGCATCAATATGTATGTTAAAGATTATGTAAAGTGGGTGTGGCGATATAGGAGAAGGGATTAGAGTAAAGTGTTTATGATTTGATTTAACTCGATTGTTCTATATGAAAGAGCACAACAGAGAAGAAACATTTTTGTGTATAAAAAAACTTTCTTAATGCACTATGCTTGCTTCTACTCTTGCATTTTCTCAGTTTATGTCAGCTTTGAATATTGACACTAGGCGTCTTTGCCCTCGATTATGATAGTTTCCTCATCGAGGATTCAGTTTGAGACACAAGGTCTAGATTCAAGAACTGGCACTGTGATGCTGGTTACGTTTTTCATCCTGTGACAACATTGTGTTCTAGTATTTTGATTATTCTCTGCAGGTCGTCTATGAATTGGAAATGTGACTTGCAAGTTTTGTCATACTTCGCGGTTTCAGGACATAGTTAACTGGAGATGGAAACATGGTGTTTGATAAGATGATATTTTTTCATTTATGGGAAGATTATTGACTCTTCTACTGTTGCATCTAATTTCTGAGTTGGTAATTGATTTGATTTTTTTTTGGCTTCTCTTCTCTGTAGTTTGTGAACCGCTGAAGGAGGTGTTACAAGAGTTATTTAACAAATATGCAAGAAAAGGAACAATTTGCGACTTGGCAGTCCATATCCAAAGACAACACTTCATCTGATGATGACATATGTGCTTTTAATGGTGCATATGTTTCCCTGCTTTAGCACATGGATCCAGTTATTGACGAGCACCTCACAATTCATCAGGACATCTAATGCAGCATGGAGATCATGGATTGTTAGGGTTAGGTTTGTAACTTGTCATTTCATTCATTTGGAGCAGCCCTACTAACACAAGCTTAGTTCTTTTCAGGTTATTTATTGTTTTGATTGTCAATATCCACAGTTCATAGTGTAAGGAGTCTCACAGAAGACAGAATTTATGTGTCATTTTCCAGTACTGGTAAATAGCAAGATCTAGTTCAGAGTTGAACAGGAACATTATGTAATGCATTTAAGTAAACAGAATACTTTTAAACTTCATATTGTTCTCTGCTGATGGCTGGTACTTTTTGTTCTACTGTATTTCTTATTGCATTTGGCCAGTGCTGATCCTTGGTTGAGCATAATTTGCTTTGGGAGCCATAATAACTGACAACATTGAGCAGCATGGCATACCTACTAAGAATTGAATAGTCAAATCAGGACTGTCCTCCTTTTCTTTTAATGTGCTTGGTTCTAGGTTTCAGGCATTTGGTAGGTGTAAGGATCTGGGTTTCTGTAAGTTGCAACACCAGTCTGCAGGGATTTTCATGGAGATATGTGAACCAGTGACCGAACCCATCTTAAAGGTTAAAACTGCTCATCTAGTCACTTTTTAGTGACGCCCAAAGTTATGCAGAGTAGCTGAAGTCTAATCTCACTTTTCATGAGTGATGAAAGTGATGACTTCAAGCTTCGCGGAAACCAGGTTTGATCTGTGGATTTCACTTTCTTAAATTGTGTAGTTCCTGTAAGCAACCTCTTAGAGTTTTGATCTGGGCTCCAGGAAACTTTAAACTTTAGGTTCAGGGGCCATGTTTGTAGCGTCAAAGTATGTGCCTTATTCACGCATGGATCAGTACTCCGTAGAATAGAGCTCACTGAAAGAGAAAAAGTTGTCAATGCTACATTTCATAGGGTGGAACAACAATAGAATCGTCCATTACATGGACCAATATTCATGTACATCAAACAAAAGGATCATTAGTAGATTGCAAGACCTATGCTCTATTCACATGTTTATACGAAGTGAAACTACTGTCTTGTTCTATCGGGGAACAGAGCCATTTTGAAAGATTGAGAAATCCCATGAACTACAAACTTCTGGGATGAGAAGATTTCTGGTGCTACAATCTCCACTCCATTTATGGTCAGCCTTTTTGTCGCATTTACCATGCCAGTAACCTCAAGATCATGATCAGGAAGCAGAGTCTTTACTGCGTGTTTATCTGGCAGGGAAGCAAGTTCTGCGTAAGTAACTTTTTGAGGCAGCAAGTGAAGCCTTACAATCTTCTCAAGAACTGGGTGAGGAGATGATGCTAAAGACGTGAATACTGGTGGGGTGAATACAGTCACAGAATCCAAGTGCGGGTGATCTTCAAGAATCCCGTCAAGAACAGAATTCAACCCAATTGCAAATGAAACGAATCCCTGAGAGCTTAGTAAACGGATGATCCTAGGCCATTCAACCATCTTCTTGGGATCAGTACCCTCTGCAGCTAAACTGGAATTAGCATCACACACTGGCGCTTGAATAGACTCCATCCCATGGTAAAAATCTTCAGATTCCAGAGGAGAAAATGGTGCAAGAACACCATGAATTGCAATATGTTCCTCAAGAAATAAGTCAGGATGTGATACCTCTACGTGATTGATCTCCACCAGTCTTTCTTTCGCATCAACCTTGGTTACAGCCACATTCTTGCCTTGAACAAGCGTAGGGAGGCAAACACCTTGAGGTTTCTTTAAGAGATCATCCATGGAAAGCTTCAAAGGAGAAGTGTGGTACTGAAGGAAATGCTTCAAGACCCGGAAAGGAGAAGAGGTGGTGCTGGCTAGGGCAGGGTCTTGGATGGCAAAGATGGTCGAGTTAGGAGATGAGAAGAAACTTTCAGGAGAGATCATGAGAGAGAGAGCAACCACGTTGAACCCAGATCTTCTTAGAGCTCTTGACGCGTTCAATAGGAGTTGAAGGTTGATTGGCCTGGTGGTGGCTAGTGTTTGTTGTGCGTCTTCTGGTGTTGAATTCAGCGCTGTGGACATGGCTATGAATGCCAAGACTACTGAGATGGTGATGTACATCGTTGCCTGGCACCAATCAGAACGAGAAGCCATTGTTGTTGCTCGGTGAAGGTGAAAAAATTGGTTTCTTTGTGTTCAAGAAAATGCAGGTGAAGAACAAGATTGAACAATTCTGTTTTGAGGGTTGTAGTGTACACTTAGTGCAAAAAAGAGAAAGACTCGTGGAAGAATCTATTAACCCATCGGGCTACTTATTTATAACATTCGAGCGGGCCTCATCAAAGTGAACCAAAATTTGCGCAATTTTAACTTAAAAGGCCTGGGTGCTGCTTTTGTGTTATCACAAACAACATTTGAGCCCAACTCTGTCTCGTTTAACTAACAAAGAGAGAGTTTAGTGCTTATACTTGCCGCGTGAAGCTATCAGTATCAGCCAATAAATGAAATACTACAAGCAAGCAACAGTTGCCATTGCTTCTTTTCCCAATTGGAAACCAGACTTGTTGTTTTTTTCAGGTGCAGAATTCTGCCACAACTTGAGTGTGCCAGCAGAGTTCCAGAAGGGAGAGCTTTAATTGGCAACAGATATCATAATAAGCAATGCGTTTTTGGAGGGTAAACCAATAAGTCCGGTTTCCAATTGGGAAAAGAAGCAATGGACAGACATATAGAGTTTGCTTGTAGTAATTCATAAGCTGACACTGATAGCTTGACGCGGTATGTGTAAGCATCAAATTATAGGAAAAAAAATGGGATCATGAATAGCAGAAAATCTGTGCCATTGAGCCATTCATTCTTGTATAGTATAATACTGATATGGAATCACAACTCTGTCTCTTCATACAAGACAGCTAGCTAAACCCAAAATTCTTTTTCCTAGATGAGACTTATCTATACCCAGGTTTATTGCAAATAAAATAACTCAAATATGGTTGTAAATGTTAAAGGTTGGTCAAGTTCCTCTACGTTAGGAAATTGTTGAAAAGGTAGCTTTTGGCCACCTCTTTGTTCACTGTGATTTAGCTTTTTCTAACTATTAACTCTCACTTTCACTTGGCTAGCTGTCTCAAAGTTAAAATCCGCGTTGGTTTGGTTACAGAGAAGAAACAGACTCTATGTCTCTTGTACTGTAACACATCATATTATTATTATCTTCACTTACAGAACATAGGAAAATGGAGCAAAAGCAAAAAGAGACAATAAGTAAAAAAAAAATTACAATGCTTAATGAACATTATGAATCAGAAGATGACACAAATCAAACTGCATTAGAGATTTCATTAACCTTAAATGAGGATACTACACTGCATAATTTCATTTTTCTATAGGAGAAAACAAAAGGCAAGCAAACACACTCGAGCTGTTCTTTGCCTAAACCAAGATAAGAGAAGCAATGCAGACAGAAATTTCATTCTCCTATTTCCTTCCACATTTCATTTTTTTCTGCTCTACTCAGAAAAAAAAAAAAAAACCCATATGTAAGAATCATCATCATCAGATAGCTAGTTTCTATTCATCAATGATAATCACTCTTATCTCCAGGCTTTTTTCTGGTGACCCTAATGTAACAAAACAGAGTTGCAAAGATAACAGTGGCAAGACCACCAATGATGACACCTCCACCAGCCACAGACTTATCAAAAGACTGATTCTTTCCGATCTTTCTGTTATGGGGAGGTTCAGCTTCCCTTCCAGACTCATCATGATCAGAAGCAGCAGCATCAGCTGATGACCCTGCAGGACTGAGTGCAGGCCTAGCCTTCCCCTCAAGTGGGTGGCTCTCCTCCTCCTCAGCCATGGCTTGTAGCATCAGAATCCCAGCAAGAATCAGGCAAACCAACCCAAGTCTACCCATCTTTTGACTGCAGAAGGAAGAGTAAAGAGTGACACTACTGGGTTTGGTGGGTTTGCTGCTGCAGATAAGAAGTATTATATTTTGGAACTTCAAAGGTTGAATCTTTTGTGGAGTTGGGTGGGTGGTATTTATAGACAATGAAACATGGATGGCTAGATTATGCGTGCATAACTGTGTAAGCGTGTGTTTTGTTTTGTGGCTTTGAAACAAAAGAGAAGTTATATATATACAGGATGGGACCCCCCATCTGTGACAAAGTCTAGAGAAATTAGAAACAGAAATTTTTACTATTTATTACAGTCTAGGCATAGGTAGAATCATATTATGGTGGAACTGTATTATTATTACTACTACTGGATCATGATGGAATTGTGATGCCTAGAGGTCTTTTACTTTTACCATTTCTTTCTTGTTCTGTTCTTCTTTTCCTTCTTGTTTCAGGATGCAGAAGATTTTTCTTCTGTTCTCGCTACTAGAGTAGAAACCCTGTTGAAACTAGAAATTCTAGATGATTATATGTATGACTTGAAGTTCCAATGGGTCTTTTACTGTATTCACATTGTTTATTTAACTCTAAAGGGATGCAAATTTCGTGTAAAATGGATGGGTACCTGCTTTAGGTAATTGTGCATGCAAGTTTGCAAGTGTTTTCTATGTGTGGTTGTCATTATAGTGCTTCTTTGTACAACTTTTACCAACGACAAAAAAAGTTTCCTACCTAAGGCATCACTATAAGTAATGACAAGTTTATTTAGTCTGGAAATCAAGTCTGGTTTTTTTTTAATGGTAAAATCAAGTCTGGTTTTAGCTGTGAATTGATAAGAATAACTAGGATTGATAGGTTTTTTGCATGCCAGTTCAAGACTAAGCTAGTAAGGAATTGTTTAGTTGGTTGGGTTCTATACTAAAAATAATTTTATTAGGTTGAAAATTCAAACTAGATACTTCCTCACTCTATCACATAAACTTTGGTTGGACTCCTCTTTTTAACCTTAATTTTTTTTTTGGTACATCGTCGGAAGTTACTTTTTTGTCTTTATCCAGAGCTTTGTCTCGACTAAGCCGAGTTCGACTCGCACAGGTATGATGAGTGAGTATCCTAATCAAATTGTCCAAAATTAATAACATTACTCTACCCACAACCCAACCCTCAAACCACTGCCAATCCTAGGGATGGCCATTACGATAGTAGTATTGATAACCTCAACCTTTTTCAACCAAACAAAAATTCAAGCCAACACAATTAACATCATGAATAGTTATAATAGAAATGGTGGCTAGATTTCAATACATCATGTCCCAAATTATTGATTTATAGGATGGACACAACTGGCCAACCTAGGGCTCCACTATTATTATTCCACAAGAGCTGTGTTGACGGCATATCAAACCGAACTTTGGTAGTTAACGATTTTGATGATACAAAGATCAGTGGGAGGTCAGTATTAATTAAAATCTTGATTTTTAGTATAATAGAAATTAAAATAAACTTTTGTTATATCTTTAAAAAAGAAAATGCAATTGAAGCTCAAAGAATCAAAACATTGAGGTGGATTACAGTTTTTCCATTGAAGTTTTTAATTTATGTACCAAAAAAGAGCAGCCATGCACTTATGTGTATTATCTATAGTCCTATCATTTATATATATAGTCCTGACAACTAAAAAATAAGCCTTGGCTAAAAATGAACAGCAAATAAATGGCTACATTAATTTCCATAAGTTAAAACAGTATAGGAAGGGACTAATTACTTCCAGGGAAATTTTAGAAGAAACAAATAAATGAAGAAGGGTAATAGTTTCCCTAGTTTACTTGAACATTTGAAAAAATGCTTCAATTATGCTGTTTTCCTGACCTAAAAGGGAAACTAGAATGCTTCTTTGCTTTTGCAGTCAACAGTAGGTAGATGGTTTTTATGAATTTCGGTATGTATTGAGAGGTTTGGGATAATATTGGACTAGAAATTGAAAGGTAGTATCACTGTAGCCACTCTTACAAAAAAAATATGCAGATTTTGATTGAGTATAATTGCTGGAACTGCTTCTCTATATATGGGTTTCGTTGAAATTTAGGCACAAGTTAGGCAGATCTCCTATTCGTATCTTGAAGAGGCATTCTTTGCAGAATTTTCCCTAATGATCAATTATGATAAGGAAATAAGCATTTTTTTCATTAAAAAGATCCCTTTAGTATAGCTCATAAATGTGGGATTGATCCAAGTGGTAAGCGACTTGATTCAGCTTAATCGAGGTCTCGGGTTCAAGTCCTCATGTACGCAAAAAATTCCCATCAGGAGAATCAGAATTAGTCAGAGCGAAGCTCCAAATACCGGATGGCATAATATTTAGACCCCTTAAACCTCAAACTTTAAGATACTAAATATTATCCCAAGTTTTTTTTTTTTAACATCTTGAGATTTGTAAAGTTACCATTACAATGGTTTAGGCTTAAACTTAAATATATGGCCGTCTGATTATAATATCATTTCAACCAAAAATTTACACTGATGGTTAAGCTCTGGTTTTGATCTTATAGTCTAATGAAATGCCAATTAATACAATTCAAACCACAACTTTGTTCTTGGGCATTTCTGGTCTACCCCATGTTTCTTGTTAAGATATATTCTCGGAAATAATAAGCAAACATTTAGAAAAATCACTAGGGCCTGATAGGGCCCTTTCTCCCGCTGTGCTATCCTATTTCTTGTGGTGAATATATAAACCAACAATTTGTGGCCCCAGAAACCCAAACCTCCACAACCATTTCGGTACTAGACTCAACAAATATTGTGGCCCAATTGCCCCATCTGTGCATGCACTGGTTGGTTGGTGATGAGTAAAATGAAAGCTCTACTACCATTTTGGTGGTAGTAGTGGTGGTGGTTCTTGTGTAATGTATACTACATTGAATGCCTCTTGTATAGTGTAATTTTCTGCCTAGATCAGCCCAAGCAAGACAAGACCTCTTGATGTGTGATGTTACTTTTGCTTTGTTGGTATATTTGGATGAGATATAGCAATTGGTGTTATAAGGTGATGAAATATGTTGTACAAATAGTCCATACCAACCACATTGGGGGGAGCTCTTACAAAACTATCTACATATTCAATACCTTATTATTATCATCTCATAATGGTTCATTCCTTTTTTAGTTTTGTCTTATAGGTTATGACTGAAGAGGACGTCATTGGTTCATTCTTTAACTTAGAAGGCACACCCATATTTTACTTTACTATTAACATGATGGAAAGTACTTAACTAATCATGGGATTCAGGCATCATTAGCTATCTCTATATATATTTGTGCTTCTTTCCATTGTTTTGCTTATCCATACTGATCCTATACATCAAACTTGTAGAACATGGGCCCTTGAGTAGTCGCACTTCAAGGCTTTATCCAAAGCCCAAATTTTGAAGGAAAACCCAGAGCCCACTAAGGCTGTTCATAAGAACGTGTATAGGCCCAATTTTTATTTTCCTGTGGTTTATAAAGGAGACCAGCCAACATTATTCAAGGAGTGGAATAAGGACATTGGGTTAAGCACCTTTTGTATACTTCGAGTTTTCCTTTTTTCCCGATCGTATACCCTGGAGTTTCTGTGTCCCTTTTATGTACCTCGAGTTTCAATTTCTGTCCCTTTTGTGTACCTCGGGCAGCCCGAACGATGACATGGCCATCTACCAGGGTCCACTTGACACGTGTCGCAATTCTATTGGCACCAAATGGATATTATTGTGGGTCCCACCTTATTTCTCAAAATTCTAGTTTGTGGGTCCCACAAAAATTTCTCACATGGCACCAATGGCATTATGCCACGTGTCAAGTAGACCTGGGCAGATGGCCATGTCATCGTCCGGGCTGCCCGAGGTACAGAAAAGGGACAGAAACTGAAACTAGAGGTACATAAAAGGGACATAGAAATTCCGGAGTATACGATCGGGACAAAAAAAAAAAACTCGAGGTATATAAAAGGTATTTAACCCTAAGGACATTTATGTCTTAATTGTTATTTTTACCGAAAAAATATAGATAAATAAATATATTGAACAGGTTGAATTAAAAATGAAAAATATTTCAGATGATTAGGCGATCATCTATCCAATTACCATTCACTTTTTTTTTAAAAAAATCTCCAAATATTGTAAGAGCTTCAAATATCCAAATTTTATTATTTCTGATAGTAATGCTTCAATCTAATCATTACTTTAGTAAATTGCGTGCCATCATTATTGATGATGTAACATCTAGACGGTGATGCTTTACTTGTTTTTGGACTCGAGTAAGCAAAGGTCTTTAAATTGTGAGACTCTCTCTTTGCAAATAATGTGTGCTATCTTGATTGATAGTTCACAACTTTTATCTTGTCCTCCTGCCATCTTTTTTTGACCTTTTTCTGTGTTCCAAATTCATTTTTCTATTAAAGATCCATAAAGGGATTCATGTTCTTTTAAAAGAAATGTGTTAAATGGTTTTACCGACAAGTGATTCTCTTCAACTAAACTTTCAATTCTCTTATTTTAAATGTGTGCTTATAACAAATCTTATGCTCATAAGTAAGATCACTACGTAGGTAGAAGTAATACTATCAACTAAACCTTGTTATCATTTTTAAGTAAAATTTAATCTCTGTAAAGGAAAATCTTGAATTAATTCCTTGTATTGTTTGTCGGCTCCAAAGATTTCAAGAGTGGGATAGAATACCACATTTGAAGAAAAAACTAAACCTTCTTAGTGTTTTCTGTAGCTACTAAGCTTCCTCCAGATTACAACAATGTGTGTCACTGTAATCTCTTTATACAAAGATTTGATAAGGGTCTCTTAAATGAGTCATTTGATTCTCAATAAAAATTGACCACCATCATCACCTATTTTGACAGCCATCATTCAAGATGGCCCCATATGCTCCTATTGCAGAGTAGATAATTTCCACCACCTCCAGGCCCCTTTCCCCAAGACCCTGCAGTCACTTTGGATAGTAGTAACCTTAGAATCACACAGACACAAGAAAGCAAAACATAAAAGCAGTTGGTCATCCCATGCAGGAGTGGGGGACTCAGCTTAAAAGAGCATAATAGCCCCCTCTCAAAAAAATAAAAACTATGTGGTCCATCAAGTGTATGGGTCCACAGAATGGCTAAAATTTTAGTAAAAGTTAAATGTCATCCATGAATGATTACTGTAGAGCTGAGAACTGAGTATGGTCTGGAGTGTTAATCAATGTCTGAAGTGAGACCATAACTAGATAACCAAATTGGCAGGCAAAAGTCACTAGGTTGCTAAAACTAAGTATGTTCAAGGCTTCAATAATTGATCGATTAACAGAATATTCTTCCAGTGAGGAATGAAGCAAAATACTTCAACGCTACGATTAGGACTCAAACCCGAGACCTTTAGCTCCGAGGGCAACCGCAGTACCACTTGAGTTAAGGATATTTTACAACTCTTTCTTTTGCCTCTCACGTTTCAGGAATGCAAACTCAGTTATAAGCTCACTGGCAGAAAATGTGTCAAATTGGCTGCTGCTTCTGTAGTGATGGAGTATACTTCCTGTCCTGCAGCTCACTGAATCTGTGGTTCCTACCTTGCCGCCCGTGATAATAAGGATAGCTTTTGTGGGGACTAGGAAGAATTATTGAGCTCCTCATCTGTTGAAATTCCTAGAATATGCATCACGTGTTCTTACTGGCACTAATGATTTAGTGTGAAACTTAAGAGTCAAGAATTAAGAAAATGCTGCATAGTTCCAAAAGAATTCAAGTTCTTGTGATTTATTCACTTGTTTTGTTTAACTTGATGGAATTCTGTCATCCGTGCTTTTTTGGTTGTTTTTCAATCCTGTTTTACTTGTCAGTATCATCATCAAACATGGTCCTGATCAATTATTGTACCATTTGGCTTTGAAAATGGGAATCAATGCTTTCATCTGTAAATGTAGAGTTTGGATTTATAGCCCCCCATTAAGAATCTTTACTCCACTGAGAAAAGAGTACCCTGCCAGGGACATTAAACAGCATGCAGAGACTTCCCCACACTAGCAGGAACTAAGGCTTCCATTCTTCTGCTAGAGAGGGGGGCAGGGTCCACCTATGGTCTCCATTTGAAGTCCTGACACATTACATTTTCAATCCATTTCTTGCAATAACGTTATCTTTACAACTTCTCCAATCCATTTCCCCATCTACACATCAACCATAGTTTTTCATTCCATGGTCCCTCATTTGGCATTCTGTGCATAAATGGCCTGCTGCAGTTGCTGCTGTGTGCACTGCAGGACACCACATTTGCCCATATCTTCTTTGAATGAATGTGAGCTTGGACTCTTGCTTCACATGCACATTATAATATTACGCAGAGACACATGCAATGGAAACAAAAGAAGATCATATTGATTTATCTACCATATCATACAAGCTAGAATGAACAAAATACATGAAACATGGAGTACATGTTTTATCTGACTTCAATTCCACCCTCCATTGCCCTTTTTTACAAACACACAACCCTTAATTCTCCCACCCTCCTCCTCCATAACCATGAACATTCTTGCATTGCATCACTGGTGGCGGTGGTGCTCGCACTCTACAGGAGTGACAGGAAACCTGGAGTTGTCGCTGCAGTAGTCATAGACCATATGGTTAGCCCTAACCCACAGGAGCTGATGGCTCTGGTGCACACTGAGCTCAGACATTGTAGGCTCATCCCACCAGAACCTTCTCTCTGCACTGCTGCTGCATTTCTTGACATTATCAGCTGATGCCACAGGAACTGGGCACTCACAAGCATCTATCTCAAACCCTCTGTAGGAGGCAATGAAGGGTGCATGAGTCCAATCTGTCTTGACAAGCCCTCCCTGTGTGGCCCAATCGTCTGCATTCCATATTGAGCTGTACACACCCATTGCTTGGTCCTTGGGGAAGGGAATCCCTTTGTGTTCCAAGTTTGTGTGCACCCTTATAGGAGTTTCATCAACTAGGAATCTGAAAGAAAATGGCAATTTATTATAACAAATTTCAAAAACAAATGCTACATAAGCTGTACTAAGCCAATCAGTTGCTCAAATTAATGGTCATTGATGAAAGGTCGTTGTCAATCAATTTTACACTGGACTTGTCACAGTTTGCAGAACAGTGGCCTATTATTAAAGGAAACCAGTAATACTTATCATTTTGAGCCAAACAGTTGCATTAAGTTAGATACTATATGGCCTAATTTCAGTAGCCTATTTCCAACATAAGCACCAACAGATAAATACAAGCACTAGAAGTAACATCCCCACAACAACTGACAATAATATAATCAAGTTGTCATGTCGTTTTCTCTCTACAGAAGAGGAGTGATATCTACCCCATGCTCCAATAGTTTGTATATGTACGGACAACTATGAGCCAAATACCATTAACAGTAAAAGACTAAATTATTAAACAAAACTGTCTGTATATTTGGCTATTTGGGATATATAATCCAAGGTTAGGTCCCCTTTTTAAGGGATTGGTTTCTTGTGCTACATACCCACCAGCACACACACAATTCACATGGCACCAGGCATGACATATGCACTGAATCACACACAGTATTCTTACTCTTTTTCCAATATGCAGCAGTGGCATGAGAGATCTGCAGGGGATAAAACTAAGTACACCTCACAAGACCACAGAATTACAGTGATAACATACATGCATATGTAAAAATAAAATTGCAGAAAATTGTGTCATGCCATATGATAAATTACCAGCAGAAGGAAATAGGGTGGTTCTATTTTTATGAGAGTTGGGTGCTTACACAACTTGGCGCTGGTTCCACATGATAGAATAAGAGTGGAATTCCTTGGTGGGATCAAACCAAAGGTTCAACCTTTGCTCTCTGTTACCAACACCATTCACATACACATTAGTTTGGACCAGGTATGGTTCACCTGTGGTGTTGCCAAGGAACTCAAAATCAAACTCATTGTGAGTTGGACCATCGGATGACATCTGCAACAGTAAAATAAAAATTGAAACTTTAATCAAAAGCCATATTAAAGAAGAATTTTCCTCACATGAATCAAGAAAATAATACGCACACACTGTAAAGCATGTGACAGACAAAACACATCAATGTAATTATTCCATTTTAAAAAATCTTTAACCTTGGGGCCTAGTTAAAAAGTTACTTTTGTAAAACAATGAGAGATAAGAAATGGGTCATCAGTGAGGCTATGGTGGGGACTAAATTAATAAATGGAATTCACGAGAGGGGAAAGGAGTAGGCAAGGCTTATAATATTACTGCAAGAATGACAAGTCATAAAATATAAACACATGGATACAAATGAAGCCACGATTAACTTGTCATCCATGAAAAAAATTGCAACACACAACCAATGTAAATTAGTTGCAATGTTATTGATTCAATGGAGACAAAAGCCATAGAGAAATCCAGCTAAGATGCAATAAAAATCAATTGAAGCAGGTAGACATAAAACAAAGAGTCAAGAGAAATTATATAGAGGTTTGTATGTGAAATATAGTTCTTCACTCACATAGAAAGCAGTGACAGTTCCAGCAGAGTCACCCTCCACTAACTTAATCTGCACAGTGACTTTCCCAAACAAATACTTGCTCTTGGACTGGAATCCAGCACCTGCAAACACCATCCGCCAATAATTTCATCAATCCAGGCAGGTAGAGGAGGTTACAGACATTCAAGAACTTAAATTTACTGCAAAAACATTGTTGTAACCATACTATATTGCACATAAGAGTCAATATGTGTACACAGTGGTTAGAGTAAACAGCTTGTGATAATAAAGCTTCAATCTTTTGAGGTTATCTTACCAGAAAAGTTGTCAAGTTTGAGCTTAAGGAGTTCTCCTTCATACATGAAGTGATCAAAAGCCCAACTTGGTTGAAAAAGCTCATCAAACTTAGCTGAGCTAACAAAACCCACCATTGCAATACCCACAAACAAACCCAGAAGCACACCCATTCTTGCCACTGAAACAGCCATTGGAAATCAGATTCCAAGTAAGAGAGAAAGAGAGAGAGAGAGAGGGAATTAGTGAGTGAGTGAAGCTTCAAGCTTTGCTCTGTAGTGCTTTGGAGAAACCAAATGCTGGCCATTTTATAGGCCAAGAATGTTGGCTTCCTCTACACTATGCCATTGGCCATATCAGCATAAACCCATGCCACATCACTTGCCATGTCAGAATTCAACCCAATAAATCCAAAAATGACAAAAGATATGTAAGAAAATTTTAAAATGTAGCCGTTGCTGTTCCTCACTTTGGCTTAGCTGGCTTAAAGCAGAAGTACTTGATAGGACAATGCCCTTCCCATTCAAAAGCTTAAGGGGCAATGGGTTCTTGCCACGAGGATCGTTTACAGCTGTTTCACTGTCCTGTCCAGTTGTCACTGGCAGAGTGGAGCCAGAAATAGCTCCCCTACACTTGCCCCACAATAGGCTCTTAAAACATTTTGGTGTCATATTCCACTTCACTCTTAGTTTAAGTGTTAAGCTAATTAGTTCCGCTTAGCATTTCGAGCCTTTGTGTAAGTAGAAAATTTCCGTTAAAATATGATCAAATACGCGACCCGGGTTTGATCCATCCAAGCTAGGCCCCCCAGAACAAGACTCTACATTTCGGAATTCGGATAGACAAACAAGTAATGTCCTAACTCGCTTATCTTGTTTGAAATGTGGTACTTTAGTGAACTTTGATTGAGTATGTGACCATATATGGAGGGAGTAAAGAGTGGTTTGCTTGCTACTTGAGAGGAGGCATTGAGTAGTAGGACTTGGGGAATCTGCTTTTATCTTCTTTATTTTGTTCTGGTTTACTTTGAGTGTGGCAAAGCCAGCTGGACCATTCAATGGCACTATACCATACCATGCCATATCTTATGTTTAATTATTTGAAAGTATTTGTCTGTGGGAATTTAGTTCCAAAGGAATAGTACTAGTTTATGTTAGCTTTGAGATGTGTGCCCCATATTATGGAGTATTTGTTTACTGATTCAATAGTGGTGATGAATTATGCTCTAGATGTAGATTGGTCAAGCAAGATTTGGTTTATTAGGGATGGGCAAGTGAGGCTCTTAGATTTGGGAATGGCTAGATTCTGGAGGTACTAAAATAATGCAATTATTAACATCTGTTAATCATAGCTTGCCATTGTTTATAGTTATCACAGCAATAATTCATGGTTAAGATTGAAGGATAGTGACATCATTACATAAACTAGGAAGTATAAAATTGTGGTGTTTTCTACTATGGGCTGGATTCATGTTATACATTTATGCTTTATGTGCTATAATTACCAATAAGTTCAAAAAACCTGTATATCCATCATTTCATCTCAATGAAACCTCTGATTAATATAATAACTATGGCTTGGCCCTCTTCCCATCCAACTCTGCTGTAGTAATAATGATTATCACTAAACTGGGTAGCTAGAGCAACTTGCCTACTACTACTACTACTACTTCTAGTTCTATTCACAATCAATATTTATGGGGTTCATGACTTCTGTCATAATACTTAAATGAAATTAGTTGTTTCTCTTTGAGGTCATATTAGCAGAAGAAGCATCCAATTACCTTTCTGGCAAGATAGCACTTTGTAATGTTTAACAAGTACCAAGTTGAAAAAAGATGGCAGTGGAAATATCTTAAAATGCAATAATGATAAGGTAACAAAGCTGTGCTCACTTTATTTAACTTTATTTAACCGGTGCAGGTTCAGGGTAATGAAGTGCACCTGCTAATCCAGAAAGTACTACATCACAGCAAGAGCCATTGTATAAAACATCAATCTTTAAAACGTCCAACCAAATAGATGGGTCATGGGTCATGGCATTGGCAGTAGATATTTTGTGAATATTTAAGCTTTAGCTAGTAAGCTTTGGACAAGAACAAAAAGTGGATGTACTAGTTGTACTGTCAACTTCTGTTTTGGTTTTGGTAAAATTTAAGGCTGCTACTGTTTACTACATCAGTGTTCTAACTTTGGCAATTGGTTTCTTCTGCTGCAGATTGACGTGTCAAGTGTAAATTTTTTTTTGCAGGCTTAAAATTGCCAGATTGCTTAAGAAGCTTGGGTTTCAATGAGCCTAGATTGGAGGTGCAATGATTGCTTCTTATGTAAGCCCATGAATGTCTTCCTCTTTAGCTTCTGTGTGTACTGAGGAAGATAGCTACAGTTTTGTATTTTTTCCAAAGACTGATGTGGATAAGTTTTGTGCAATTATGACCCTTTTCAATATTATCTTGTGTAGATAAAATTAGACTTTATGGATGTACCAAAAAAAATTAGATTTCAGGGAAAGTGTAACCCACAAGCTTTTACTTAGCTCACTCTTGTAATCCAACTTATTAAGGAATATTAGGACTTTTTTTGCCTTGTTTAGGGTAAATTTTTTTTTTCAAAGCTAGTGTTTGGATTTAGTATTATTATTGTTCCATAGAAGCTATTCAATTGCTAATAATATACTATTTTTTTCAAACAATCTAGTACATCCACATTTACCATCATTTTTAAAACAGTCCAATATGGTACTTGTATTGCCAGATTCAATTAACTTGGTAGAAAAAGACAGTCTCCATGCTTTTATTATGATAGAGTCCTTCTTGACATGATTTTTATGATGGCATTGGTTGTGACCGTGGAGGGTTGGTGACAAAAGACATCAAACATGTGGTCTTATATTGTAGTAGTAGTTGGTTGGATGATTTTTTGTTCTAAAATTGATCTTGAAGCTTATGCTTTCTAATACATTTCAATTCAAACTTACTTCTGAGAGAATCAATTCTTTTTTCCTTTCATTTCTTTTCTATATTTCTGTCCCTATCCTTTTTGAAGATTGAGCTTATGTCAATCATGTTAAATAATAAATTGGTGGCAATGGCTATGCCTAGTAGTAGATGCATACTGTTCTTGGGTGAAAGCCAGCTAATACAAAGAGTAATTGCAAATCCCAAAGAAACAATTGATATTACTACTGCTACTACTCCATTGATAACATCATCATGTGTCAGATTTTATGAATGCAAGAAGCTGTGTGTGCACAGAGGCACTAGGTAGATGAGTGCACGCATGTTGACGTTCCATGTCTTATCAAGCATGATTCCTTTACCAGTTCAAGAAAAATGCATGATTTCTCTAACACTTCCACTGTCTGGATATAAACAAGTCCCTTACATCAGCCACAATGTGAGATGATCCAGCTCAAATCAGTGGTCACTCAAAATGAGATTTCAAATTGTTGGAATTCCACTTTCCTAGGACTGTATAAGCTGCATCTGTTCAACTACACTAGATTTCAATATTGTTTTTTAGAACACAATAGTAATTTGAATTAGTCGGGCAAAACTAAAACTCTGGATACGAAAAAAAAAACAAATAAAAAGAACACATATTATATTCTTTTGTATCAGAATCCTATACACTATCCAATATTTAACTCGAGCATCCTCAAATCCCACCATTAGGGATTGACTCCATAACCCACCAATGGAATTAAATCATAACCTCTTGAATGAAATGAAAGGAGATATCACTACACAAATAATGTTGACAGTGACGCACTTACTATACTTTTGAAGCAATAGAGTATAACTATGGATTGTAAGCCAAAAACCCTTGTGTTGAAAGTTATAACCAGTAATATTTTGGAAGTGAATTTACAATTTACAGACATGTAGTACTTTGATTAAGGATTGAGGTGCTTGGTTTGGCTCAAAAATTAGACCTGACTGACAAGTTGGATGATGAGGTAATGGCAGCATGGTAGTAGTAGTGGCGGTAGGAGGCACGTGAAGTTTTATTTTTAAGAAGGGGATAAAGAGGAGTGGGGATCTTAAGACACACACGTGAGAAATTCCCTAGTTTCTATGTTTGTGGAATTTTATGACCAGACCAGATCTTCCTGTCTCAAATGGTTGGCAATCACATTAGATTGGATCGGATCCAATCCTTTTTCTCTTAATGCTCTTGTTCACATTGGGGGTACTTTTCCTTACACAGCCTGGAAAACACACTTTATGGATTTGGCACTTGTTGTTGCCCTCTTTAATTTTTACAATGAATGGAATTGTTGGACCTCCACGCAGTGAAACTGCTTCAGTGATCATGTCTGCCCAGGAAACTAATAATAGGAAAATCCATAACAAATAAGACATCATCAACTCTGTTATGATTGAAATCTTTTCACCGTTGCAGGACTAACCCTGCATCCACTTCAATCTTTGTTTTTGCAAGAATCTAACAAGAAGTTTCCCATTTTGGAGTTAGCCTGAAGGAGACCGCATTACATTTGACCAGTCTGGTTTGTGTAGAATGAAATCGAAATTGGCATAAGAATGCTAAAGTAAGCAGAAACGAGGCTTTTCGACATGTTTATCTGCAGGTTCCATTCCATTTTCGAGTTGACAATGGGAAAAGCATGAATTACAGAGAAGCTGTGTAGAGATTGCACCTTTACAGATTTCTTTAAACCTGCATTTTCTGGCGGTTCAAGTTCTTAAAAGCGGACACAGAAGAAGAAAAACCATGAAGGAACAAACTCTGCAGTTTAAAAACAATCATAGACCAATTACAAGAACTCTTTCATCCTTTTCATATGTTCACTAGACCAAGTACACCAGCAGCCTTGGCTTTGGTCACTACTTTTCCCAATATTTCTTCCTTCATCACCACGTGCATGCTTGCATCTGACCTTCAGGGTCAAAGTACCCAAACTTCAGAAACTCTACTCATTAGAAGCTTCTATAACAGTATCTAGCAGGCAGCAGAGTCACATAGCAAAGTAGCACATTATAGTGTTTGACTGCGAATCGAGCAACCAACTACCCATTGACATGTGATATTGACAAATTAAAGGCACTCCTTTGAACATTCAGCTCTCAAGTTGGCAATAGCGTCAAACCCTACTGGTTCAATAACTCACATCTAACCAAACTAAGATCGATGATCTACTGATTGTGTTGAAATACTAGTCTTGGTTCAACATCTTAGTAAAATTTTGTATGTTACAACAATGTTATAGAATAATGAGCAGCACTCTTCATTTGGGAAGTACTAATAAATAACATATGGTGGAAAGGAGTAGATTTCCTAATTGGCTAGTATTACTAAACTTTCAGGAATCTAAAGACCATAAAGGAGCATCATCAGAAACGTATACATGGATGTTTTTAACTATAATCCCCTGACCTAACACCATTGTAAATGTTATCTTGGGCCGGAAAGTCGCACAGCAGAAAGGAAGGCTTCACTTCCTTCGCTAATTGATTTGAAGAAGTTTGGGAAAAGGGGAGAGCCAAGTGGTGATGATGCTGGTGGACGAGAAACATGGCAGAGACCTTCAAGCATTTGAACAACTTTGGTCATTGCTGGCCTCAGATACATATCATGTTGTATGCACCATAATGCAACTTTGATGGCAGTGGAGACTCTCTCATCAGCTTCATCATACATCAACCTGGAATCAAGAATTTCTCGCACTTTCCCTTCTTGCATCATCTTAAGAGCAAAGGAAGGGAAGTTGGATTTCTCTGAAGTTTCTGCTGGGTCGTAGTTTCTTCTTCCGCCAATTATCTCCAGCAATAGCATCCCATAGCTATAGACATCGCTTTTCTCCGATATGGCATTGTTTGTGATCCATTCTGGAGCAAGATACCCCCTGGTGCCCCTTAGGGTGGTGAAGACATGGCTTTGTTCTCGAGTCATTAACTTAGCCAAGCCAAAATCCGAGACTTTGGCGATGAAACTGTCATCGATAAGCACATTCTCCGGTTTTATATCACAATGGATGATCTTTACATTGCATTCTTCATGGAAATATGCTAATCCTTTTGCTGTGCCTAAGGCGATACTGAGCCTTGTCTCCCAATCCAACATGAACTCGTTGTCTTTCTTGAATATCCATTTATCTAAAGACCCATTTGCCATGAACTCATAAGCAAGAAGGCGATGTGTTCCTTCAGCGCAGAAACCTTTCAGCCTGACTAGGTGGTGATGATGGATGCTACCAATGATGCTCACTTCAGCTTGGAATTCTTTCTGTCCCTGGCCAATGCCTTCCAGTTTCTTCACAGCAAGTCGTGTTCCATCAGGTAGAACTCCTTGATAAACTGAGCCAAATCCACCCTGACCAAGTTTCACAGAGAAGTTGTTTGTTGCAGTTTGAAGATCTTTGTAACTGAAACGAACAGGCATCCCAGATAAGCTATCCAAGAAATTACCATCTCCAGAGGAATCATATAGAGATTCTTGCAGTCTCTCCTTTCTCTTGTAACATCGAAATGCTAAATAGCAAAGTCCAATAATTACAGGCAAGGTTGCAACAACTACTACTATTACGACAACAGGAAAGCCTTTGCTGTTTCCATCCCCGGCAGAATTCGCGCTGCTTCCTCCATTGCTCAAAATTTTAATATATGTGTCGAAGCCAGAGCCCGCAGCGGAGTTCTGGAAGCTCCCAACTTCACTAAAGAGGAAGCAGTCCCCAGAACTGTTTTGGAAGAACAAAGCTATGCATGAGCAGTTATTCCGACAAGAAGCTTTGCAGCCTTCCAAATCAGTCTTGGAATAAGGTGGAACAAAGCCAAGCGCAAAATAGTTGAGCTGATGTCCAGCATCTACAAGCTCTGTAGCATCATTTGAGGCGTCACAGGCAGAGACAATGCCTGTCTTGCAATTTGGGCGGGCACTAAGAGCTGAAGGGCACACACAGAAGTTGTTATCAGAAGAACAAATGCTGTATGCATCACAAGATTCTGGTCTGCTGCAGTGACCACTTGGTATTTTTGTTGGTGAAGGGCCAGAAGATTGTCCATTATCAAGATTGTAGAAGGATACAAACCCATCGTTTCCTAGTACTGCAACCCAAGTGGCATTGTTATTTGTATATGAGAAAATAAACTGCCACAGCAATACCTTGTTCCTGTCAAAGAACTTCCATGAATTTGCATCAAGGGACGCCAGAGTAGCCTTGTCACCATCTTTATTGATGGTCTTTCGATTTTCCTGTCGAATGGACCAATAAGGCTGGGGGGCTTTAAAACCTGCAGAGAGAATCATGTCACCGGACTTGATTTCAAGAGAGTATGTCAAGCTAGTGGGGCTAGGATCACTAACAAGTTTCATTCCCTCCACAAAATCCTGGCTCGATATAAGCGTGTCTGCAGGATGGCTAAAGCTCTGCCAAACTACACTACTACTGTCATTACCAAGCAAAACCAGATTCCCCGAGTCCAGCAATTCTATTGCAGAGACTGCTCTCCCTCCGGTATCAGCAGTCCAAACCACACCTCCATTTCTCTGCAAGGACACCTTACCATCCTCACTGAAGATGAATGTATCAGAATTTGCAACAGGAGAGCGTCTATTGGCCGACCATATGACCCGTGAGGAGCTCAAGTGGACGACAACTAACAGAAACAATGTGACATCTTGAGTAGTTTTGAAGCCAAATGAGAAATTGGAGCTGTTGGAGAAAAGAAACAACCCATCAGAATCAATGAAACTCATAGAAGACCCTTGAAAGCCCGGCTCAATCCTACCAGTAGCTTGGGGACTAGCCTTACAGGATTCAGGTAGAAGGAGAAGAAGAAACAATGAAACGGAACCCACAAAGAGAAGGAAGCCTATGTGGTCCATGGTTCAACCACGAACCTTGAGCAAATAACTAGAACGAAACTCAGAGGTCAACTTAAATAGAGAAGACTGGCTAAGCAATGGTATTCATCTGTTTAAATGAAGCCATCGATGACAAAACTGACATCCTGAGATAAATCTAAAGATCAGCAGTGATCAATAATCAGACATGAATTCTCCTAACGAAGCTGCCTATGTGACATCTAAGACACGAACCCGAGACGTCACCCTTCTTGTTGAGTTGACAGACTTATCTAAGCAAGACATGCCTTGAAACTGTTTATATAGGAATTGGAAACTCAGAGCCGTGACATCCGGTTTTGATTGAAGCTAGGCCCTGCTTCCTGTGAAAGAACCAAACTTTAGACTAGTTAACGCCTACAAACCCCAAGCTTGCTGCAGCAACCTCGTGGATGCTAAGATTCAAGTGAAGTAGCAGGAGTGGACATCGAAGACCTCGTGGATGCTATAAGTCAAGTGGCAGTAAGCAGGAATGGTCATCGAAATTGACATTGGCCTGGTTATTACGCTATGACTTTTCTGGCTCATCATTACTCCTTTTCTTTGGTTTCTCATCCCCTATTCGGAACTTTGTCCCGACTAATTCGAATTCGATCTAGCTGAGTCTCCCAAGATTCGAACCCAAGAGCTCACCTAAAAAAACCAAGTCGCTTAAATAGGGAATAGACGTACATTGACGCTCATCACCTTCTATTTTTTTCTGACCCCAAACTTGGGGCACTGAATTTATAGTTATCATAAAAAATAAATTAAATCCGGCGAATGATAAACTTGCCGTATTAAAATTTTTTTAAGGCAAAATAATCAAACTAGTTCATACTAACCTTCCCCTGCTAGTATAACTAGCTGCATGCCCGCATGTTGTTGCTGGAAAAGAACACCAGTTGTGGTCCTTCAAAAATTTTCAATATTTTTTCCAAAGAGTTTTTACATGCCTTTTCTTTTTTTCCTATTTGTTTAACTACTGAAATAAAAAGGGAGCCGGATACTATTATTTAGATCATGACTGAATGAATATAAAAGTAAGAAGAAAATTGACCAACACAAGTTCCCATAGTTGAATTATATAGCCTTTTGAAGTTTTGAAGTTTTTCAGTAATTTTCCCTGGGGTGCACAAGACAAGATAAACAAAGATTGCTTGCGAATTCCGGAACAAGTTCCTTATGTATCCTAAAGTGGCAGGGAAGTATTGTTCAAGCCTGTCTGAACGAGAAACTATAGTCAAGAAAGTACTGTTTAACTACTCCAATGCTATGGAGAGTGGTCAAAAAAATTACTTCTTGCCAAGGAAGACCCTATTTACAACATCAACTGGCAAAGCATAAGCTGGATCAATGGCTTTCAATCCTCCATATTCAAGAAGTGAAAGTCCTGCAAAACCACCAAAAAGGGGAGAAATAGGCAGATAAGAAGATGAATTCTGTGCAAGTAAGAAAATCTTCAGACCAGATGCAAGATACAGAGTTCAGGATACTAAACATGCCTACTGTCAGCCATTGGATAACCAACTAAACATTACATACCGGCTACGCCAAAATATGTATGGAACACATCAACCGCATCGTCAGGTCTATCTGAAATCCCTCCATTTTCAGTGTCCTGCAATGTCATGCAAATATTAGTAAGAGACTTCTATATTCAGAACATCAAATCGGCAGAATATTAAATGAAAATTCCGGGGTTCTGTGCATTATCCTAGAGAGCAAGCATGTTTTTGCCAACCAATACTAACCTGACAGCTTAAAATGAATTTAATAAGCTTCTCCTTGTTAATCCAGTGCACTCTATCAATCATGATCAAGCTAGAAAGAACCCACCACGAGTAGCAGACCTGAAGGTATTACTTGAAAAAATTTCAGTTAGGGAATCAGGTGTTTCCAAGATGAATCTCAGTTTTAATATAAGTATTACCCACATCAGGAAGTTTTTCAGGGCGCCCATTTAGACCTCCAGACTTGACTTGCCTCTCACATAACCACCACCCAAGAAGATCCTTGTCAACATGATGAAGGGACCCGGTAATTGCAAGTGCACCAACACAACAGAAAACTGCAGGCACAAGGATCCAAGCAAATTCTCAAATGTCCACAGTTACATATTGATATGTGCAGATGACAAATGCACGGTGACCAAGGAAGCCATTGGCCTCAAAGAAGGAAATAGCTGTGGATGAGGTAAAATTAATACATTTGATCTATATCACAATAGAAAGGGAAGAAACAAAAAAGAAAATGGCCCTGACCAACTAGAACTGAAACCACCTTAGAGGATGAAGCTGGTGATGGAAGGGATTTGGGAAAGGAAAGACTTAAAATATGCAACACAGATCCTTATTATTACTGGGATTAGCAGAAAAAACAGTATCAAAACAGCTTCAAACTTAACTATATAACTTATCTCAAGCACTGGAAAACAGACTTTCAACCCAACCATAGTGGGAATCATGTCTGTCGAAGGCATTAGTTGTCTTGAATATGTTTTATAACCAAGTCTAAGAATTAACACTAATATACATAAGCAAACAGCCTGTATGTATTCATCAATAGGGAGGAGAAAATGTCACAGGATCTGTTCTAAAAGTAAGTATATTGCAGAAATATGTCAGATGAGAAGCTAAGAACGATTACATAATAGATTAATGCAGAAAAATAAGAATCTGAGTAACTTTGACTACAACAACTCGTTTTACAGGATTTAAACCCCAAAGGTATATGCAGGAAAAAGAAAACATGAAAGCACCCACTTGCAGACCATATAAACTCAATCTGGGCAATAACAAGAACATACTCTGTCCAGCATGAGACTCCCCACCAGGTGTACATCCAAATCCACCATCCACGTTTTTGCAACTTACTATGTAGTCCACTGCTTTCTCCACATTTATTTTATGCAAACGATGAAGTAGAGCCAGACAGCTTATACCAATATAAGAGAACCTAGACGAAAAAATCCATTTGGTGAAATATTCAATGCATGTGTAATACTTAAATCCAAAAGCAGAAAGACAATGCTGCAACTTAGTTGCAAAAGAAGTAAGTACCTTGTGTCCACTTCGCCCCACATATCTCCAGAAAATGATCCATCTTCATTCTGCAAACCAGCAATATCTGACTTGAAAACTAAGTAAAACAAGATGAACAGAATGCTTATGATACTTTGACCAATTATAGATACTTTCTGCAGCCCAATTTCACAAGTGAGGTGATCTTTACATGCTATCCTTCTGCATCTAAGAGACCACGAGAAGAAGTGATTTCTCTTCCTGGGTCATGTCCTTAGAATCCTTGGTCCTGAACAATTGTTATCAGGCAAAGCCAAGAACAATTTAACAAACTAATCTGGTCACAGCTAAGAGAAAGTGTCTCGAGTGATGCATGACTATTTGGTGCATAAAAACAGATCACAAATAAAAAGATACAATTTGAAACTGCATCAGCGTCCAGAACATCAAGCTTGTCAAAAAGAGCCAGAGTCTGTACAGCACTTAGAGTATACAGAATATGGGGATCATGCCCAATATTACCAGCAAATCCACCTACAACAAAACATTAATCAGTTGTCTTAACAAAACCATGAGATTATCAGCTAGGTAGATCGGAAATACGAGAAGAATGCCAGGATCAACAAAATCTAACAATAACTGGAGCAAATATAAAAACTTCAATCACAAACCAGACTCGTGTTGGCACTTCATTATCCACTGAATCACTTCATTAGAATCCACTGCATCAAGCTTTCCTAGGATATCCAGAGTGGTCAATCCCCAATACACACCATTCATCCTTAGGTGCTCCGACACCACAGATTCGAGACTATCTTTTCTCTTCATTAACGCAATAAACAAAAGAGACCCAGTTTAATCAAATGATCATGCACCTCAAACAAGAAATACAGAGTAAATAAAAGCAATAAAGAGCTCACCTTTTCAACAGATAAAATGTACTTAACATGTTCATCAGCAGCCAACTCCCCCATCTGCATTCACCATACCTCGTAAAGTTTCAAACTTTACACTAAAGAAGGGAAATTTACTCAATGAAACAAAGAAAAATTGAATCTTTGGATGCTCAAATTTACTAAACCATATCACACCCTAACGCAAACACACATGTTTCAATGTAATCAAACTGGGAACTATATACCCACTTGGATTAAACAATATTTTTCCACCAAAGCTACTTAACTTCACTACTACTCATATATAGTCAATCAAGTTCCACTCGATACAACAATTAGAGTGATTAAACGACCTGGATAAGTGGAACCCAGAAACAGAAAACAGAGGAAAACAGAGGATGATTACAGATACAGAGACGTGTAGTGGAAAAAAAACGAAGAAAGTTTACCTCTTTGGGTTTGTTTTGAGATCTCTATGAAGACGAAGGGAAAGCGGGTTTTGCAGCAGAGACTATGGGGTTGTGCCAATGGAAGTCTACTCTAAATTTGAGCAGAAGAAGGGACGACTTGTTGTCCTCTGTTTTGTGGAATTTACAGTGACATGCGAATGACCTGCTGCTCAGGCGGGTCCTGTATTTCTCTTTCTTTTCTAGGTCTTTGTTTTTTTTTTTTTTGAGTAGTCAAGGTGTTTTTTTTTTTTTTTATGTTAAAACATCTTAAACAAATATTTTTAGTTTAGACCCTAATTAGGGATTTTTAATACGAGAAAATTTAAAAAATGGTGTTTGAGAAGGGAAGAGAGATTCTTAATATAAGAAAAATAAAGAAATCTATTTTTGAAAGAAAAAATCTCTTATTAATTACGATGTTATTAGAGGAGGGCTAGCACTTGGTGAAGGGTGAATACCATAGAATTTATCCTTGAGAAAACAATTTTTTATTGGAGAAGAAAGAGTTAAAAGTTAAATACCAGGAGAAGGTTGACTAATTGTTTGGCAAAACCAATAGTTATTTAATAAAATTTATCCAAATTATCAATTCCATCAGGAGGGTGATGCATTTTTAGATTGCTGAGATTTCTTATTCACCCCTTCTGTTCCATAGTAAATTCAAGTCCTCCGGCCGAAATAAGGGAGATAGATAAGTTTAGAGCATATATGCATTAAACTGTTGGCTACTAAAAAAATCTTAAGTTTAAGTTTTTGGGCTACATGACTATCAGTTGATTATTTGAGGCATGACAATAATTTCATTCATCTAAGACTAAACCCACATCTAGGGTCATTACAGAGGTAATTAATTACATAATGGGATTATAGAACAAAGTTTGGACTTGATGATTGACACTAGGAGCATTCTCATCGTCCCCATGCTGGTACACAACTTGTGCAGTTCTCCCCATGTTGAGGGATGCTTTTTTAATTGATAGAGGCAATGAATTTGAGGCCACCAATGCACTGTTGAGCTCTGTCCATGAACTGTTAATGAGCTTCCTTATGTGTTCCCTTGCTTCCCTTTCGCTGCTAAGCTTCTTCTCTGCCATCAGGCACTGTATGCTTGATGCAACATCTCCTCTTTCTTGCTCTTCCTGGAAAATTATATTCTTTTATTGGTAAGTGGTCTCCATTATGAACAGTCAAATAATATTTTCATGAACATAGACAGAAATGATGTGCAAAGTAGGTACTAGAAGCAATTGGAAGTAAGTTATTATGAATATGAAATTTTGGCCCACTTGATCTTTGATGTTTCAAGTAATGTTATCAGCTTTGACCATGTTTGCATTTGAAATTTTTTTATTTTACCTTTGCAGTTCCCAAGTCATCCCAAAGTCTCAGGATTTTTCCTGATATAGAGAAGAGACTGGGATTTGGGTCCATCAAAACTGCTGCTGTGTCCTTTGTAACACCTTGTCCCATGAGGAAGGAAGCATAGACTTGTGCCATATAGCTGCCTGAGGTTGTAATGGAAGTAGATAGATATTCATCTAAACTGGGTACATATCCCCTGTTGTACCATTTTGCTTCAACCAAAAAGCCTTGAATTATGTCTACCCACTGCGCAAGAATCAGCCAGTTCGATACGGTTTCGAAAGAATAAAACATTTGAGAGAAAAGAAAACAAAAGAAAAATTGTCCGATGAGATACTCACTGTCCTCTGCAGGTATGAGACTATGCTCCAGCCATGCTCTTTGAGGACCCTAAAGGCAATGTCATTTGTATTGTTGTACAATTCCATGTAACATATCTTCATGTATTCAGGAAGCTGCTCCATTGCACTAAGCTCCCATCTTTATGTAAACACAACAGTTATATATATCAATCAAGTAGTCCTGTATACTTTTGATTCTGCAGGTGTATGTTCTCTGAAAGGAAAGTGTAGATATCTCACCTTTCAATTGCATTGGTGAACAGAATAAGTTCGTCTAGCGAACCGTAGCTATCGAAAACATCATCAAGTACAAGTAATATCGCAACTGTCTTTGTCAGCTCGATTCTGCAACTTGAATGATATGGTTCCGGAAACATTCCTACAGCCCACAGGAAACACTCCTGTACTTGATCTCTGGCAAAACTCAACTTTTCGACCAGGCCTAATTGCTTCCACCAACTGGGAAAAGAACATTCAACAACAGAATCATCTTGATTATACCCTTTTGTTGTAAATCAAAATGATGCACATGATCAAGATTAGCTCTTTCATTCCTTTACCTGGATATCTCAGCTAACTCTCTTTGGTGCAGCTGTTGTACCATGTTAAAGTCTAACTCTGCTAATTGCCAAATATCTGGAGAAAATTCTTCTTCTCCACTGTATTCATCGATGTAGTTTCTGGCTTCCAAACTTGCCATTCTCAAGTGCCTTGGATGCTTTAAGGCTTGAGCTACTTGCCTGCTGCTCTTGGATTTCATGAGTGGCATTAGTTGTTGCAGGTGAGTCCTTAAGTCTGTTGCTGATTGCAGTAACTTCTCTTCGCTCTGTGTGGCCAAGTAGGATGCCTCATATAGGCTAAGCATGCCCCATATGTCTTCACCCACAGATTCCTTCAATTTTCCATCACTTGTCATGAATTTACTGAACACATCTATGATTGAAAATCATATGGTCAGAACAAATTTTTTAACTTTTTCAAGTGTTAAATCAGTCGGACAAAAGTTCACAAATTTGTTTCTAGTCAAATTTGGAGCTGTTTCGGAAATTAGCGGAGCCAAATTCACTCTACTTTCCAGTGTCAAGTTACCATTATATGTTTACCTGAATCAGCTGGCTTTCCATTGTGCCTCAGCAACCTGAATTGAAGTGCAGTTGCAAAGAGATTATCACCTGCATTCCAGTCAGATAATCTCTCAAGATGAGCATCAATTTCGTCCTCGAAATGATGTGATATCCCCAACCTTTGGATTGTGTCAGTCAACTTCAAACATGGTCCAGGATCCATGGACTTTGTCAGTCTCTTTTGGGTACTTTCAACCAGTTCTTCTAAAGACTTGGTGCGATTACAAGGAAGAGTAGTCAACTAGAAAAGAAAAGAAAAAAAAAAAATTAAAGACAGCCGCAATCATAATTCTTAATCCAAATTCATGACATAGACATACCACAGACAACCAAGGAGAAAGAAAAAAAAAAAAAAGAAAAGCAAATGAACAAGCTAGGCTGCCAGAAGGTTACCAAGTTCTTGGATTTGAACAAGAAGTCTGTGCTTGTAAGATTTTGCATAGGTTGTGGCAATGGCAACACTTGGAATTTACAAGAGGGAGAGCAAATTCTACTTGACATGGAAAGTTGTTTAACAGATGGAGAAGCCAAACATGAACTAAACATGTTACTATTAGCCCTCGCCATTTGCAATCTGTGTTTTTTGTGCTTGGAAAGGTTTAATGCAATGTGCCAATTGTGCAATGTGGCTCTTGATATTTATATCTTTCTACAGTTCATTAAATGTTGAAACTAACCATTCCCCCCATTCACGATGCATTACCATAAATTTGACAGGCTATATGCCTATATCAATCATGCCACTTGCCATGGTTACTATATATATACAGCCAATTTGACCATATGATCTGGTGTATGAATTACTATCTTCAAAGGTCCATCACGGCTGCCTATGCCTTCTATGCCCACTAGTGTTTTTTCTTTTTGATATGTCACCATCCAGACTTCTGGGTGGATATGGCGGCATTTAATGTTCATATGGTTATTCGTACGTAATCTTTTATAACATAGTTTACTTTTTCTCTCATGCACGGCGGCTTTTAGTCCTCATGGCGAGTGGCAACTCAAACATTATCAGTCAACGGTCAATGGGTGCTGCATTTTTTTTTTTGCAAATTCATTTCATATATATATATATATATTATGTTATGTGGTTATGGACATGATCTAAAAGATAGTATCTGTCTCTAATCATACTTGAATTTTGAGAGGATGACAAAAAAATCAGTGTATTTATCCTTACGAAAAACTACCAAAAACTTCATTAACTTTAAAAGGCTAAAACTTCATGTCCTCATTTTAGGTGAATTTTTTTTCACATCTGATATTTGAACATGCTCGAAAATACTCCAATATTATTTTGAAATTTGAAAAATGACAAAAAAACTCACGGCCCATAACTTTAAGTTTGGAGATCGTTTTTGGTCAATTTTGTTTCAACCTTCCCATTTGGACATGATCAAAGTAAAATTTCGAATCTTATATCAAAAGTTGAAAAAAATGGAAAAAAAACTCGTCTACATAACCTATCAAAAACTTTAATGAGCCATAACTTCACATCCAGAAAACGTTCCTATCAATTTTTTACAACTTTTTGTATTTGGAATTGTTCTTAACGATATATTATTAGTCGCCAATCTTATCTCGAAATTTGAAAACAAGGCAAAACAGAATCGTATATTAACCCTCTAGTAAAAACTATCAAAAACTTCAAAAGGCCAAACTTGAAGTCTGAAACTGGTTTTTGGGTAATGAAGGAATACTGCAGCCATGAGTGTTGGGTTCAACTTTATTTCATATGATTCTTTTGGAGACTGTAATAATATCCTATGTGTGTGATTCCATACCACGATCTGTCTTCAAAGATGGTGGATACATGACGCTTCAATATGTTTCTACCGAGATCGATTAAGGGTTTTGCTTCTGGTTAATTTGTCATTAATTAATTTGCTTAATTATCTGATCTCTTTCTTTTCCCCCTCTTGTAGACTGTCCAAAAGTTTGTTTATTGGATATCATCTAATTGTTCGAGACTAGATTACAGCCATGAGGCACATGTGAATTCCATCACTAGTTTGTGTCCCTGCCTTGTTTCTTTAGATTTGTTTTTTATTTTAGAATATGCACATGCATGAAATTTCTTTTTTTAAAAGGAACTTCTTTGACTGAATATTTCCAAGGTAAGTCGGTGTGTTGATGGAATCCGAAATTAAACCGATGGGAGAAGAGAATTATAAATAGAAATCACGCGTGAGACCAAAACACAAATTTATTAATTATCTCTCTTTGCAAAAACAAAACGAAAAGAAAACATCAGACTAGGGCATCCAATGTCTGATAGCGAAATTATTATGTCGTTGTCAGGCACATCAAACAAACGAAAGAGAGACGAGAGGCTGCTTGTTGATCAAGCAAATAATTGTTTACCTCTAGAAATAGTTGAGGAGATATTGGCGATGTTACCTACCAAGTCCATTAATCGATTCATGTCAGTCTCCAAGTCATGGTTCTCTATGCTGGTCAGTGCAGATTTCCAAAAGTTCCGATGCAAATCTACACCACCGCCACCGGAGACGATCCCTGGCTTCATCCCGAAGTTGCTACTGACTTACTACGATTCTTCTTCTTCTTCTGATGTTTTCAAATTATCATCATATTGCAATACAGAAACTCCTACCAGGGAAAGTTATCCGATACAAAATTTTTGGGTTAGAAACTCTAGGCATGGTCCGTTTCTTGGATCATGCAATGGATTAGTTTGTCTGGAACATAGCTACGAAGCTAATTACCGCCGCAAGTGGGAGATAGTTGTCTGGAATCCTTTCACTGGTATCTTTAGAAAATTGCCGGAACATGATCATATGTCCTCGTCATCATCTGCTTTGATATCCTATGCTTATGGATTCGGGTATGATTCGGGTTCCGATGATTACAAGGTCTTTTTAGCTAGGCGTACAAGAGTTCATATTTTTTCCCTGAAAGCAGGTTCCTGGAAAGAGGTGGAGGTGAAAAATCCTGACAGGAATAAGTACTTGAAACTTCTCAGAGGAAGGAGCATGGGTCTCTTCTTGAATGGAGCACTTCATTGGGAATCCAAGAATTGTAAGGAAGATTGTTCAGCAAGAATCGTAGCTTTCGATTTGGCCAAGGAGAAGTTTTATGATGTCTTCCTGCCGCAGTCAAGTCATCATCAGCTTTCACCACTTCTCTATGGTTATAAATACTATAGCATGGGAGTTGTTGGGGAATATCTCTGTGTCATATTTTCTGCAACTGATCAATATCAGCCTCCAGCAAATATTGTCTGGGTAATGAAGGAATACTGCAATAAGGCGTCGTGGGCTCACTTTGTTTCATATTCTTGGAATCGGATTCATGAGGGAACCTATGTGTCCGACTCCATCCCAATATCTGCCAAAGATGGTGGATACATAGGGCTTCAATATTCCGTGGGGTATATTGATGTATTACACTTGATTAATAATAATCCTGACGAAGAAAGTGATGAAGCTGTAGAACATTCCAAGAAGAAAGTGATCAAATTCTTCTTCAAACTCTCTTGCGGGGCGGCCATACCATACACAGAAGCTCTAACCTCTCCCTATGCTTCTACAGGCATTGATCAAAGAATTTTTGAACATCCATTGCAAAAAAAAAAAAAAGGCCTGTTTATGTAACTAGACAAAAAAGATGTGTTCATGTTTTTTAACCTCTCCCCTTTCGTTTTTTACTTTTTGACATGTCACACTCCAGAGTTCTGGGTGGATATGGCGGCATTTATGGTCATGCCCATTATCGGTGCGTACGCATAACTTTTTCTCTCATGCACGGCGGCTTTTAATAATCATGGCTAGTGGCAACTCAAACATTATCAGTCAACGGTCAATGGGTGCTGCATTCTCTTTTTGCAAATTCATTATATATATATATATATATATATATATATATATATATATATATATATATATATATATATATTATGTGGGTATGGACTTGATCTGAAAGATAGTATCTGTCTCTAATCATACTTGAATTTTGAGAGGATGACAAAAAAATCAGTGTATTTATCCTTAGGAAAAACTACCAAAAACTTCATTAACTTTAAAAGGCTAAAACTTCATGTCCTCATTTTAGGTGAATTTTTTTTTCACATCTGATATTTGAACATGATCGAAAATACTCCAATAATCAACCTTACCAATTGAGGTTGGTTCAGGAGGAAGCCACCCATTGTTTTTAGGCAAAATTTCAATTCACTAACCTTAAACTATAGCTCAATACCACTTTGGCAATTTAATTTTTTGCTGTAACAAATTAGTAACTTAACTTTTTAAAAGTAACAAATTAATAACTCCGTTATAACAGCTCTAATAACAGTTACTATGTGAGTGTGTTTAAACTTGATTTTCTTTCCTTTTTCTTTTTCATGCTTTTTCCAAATCTTTTTTTTATTTCTTTTTATTTTTTTTTTAAAAAAATCCTAGTTGTGATGTCGCAAGTACTAATCAAATAAAAAACAACAAAGCTACACCCCTCCCTTATATGAATATTATAAAATAAAATTTTTTATACAAGAAAAAAATTAGAAGTAAGAGAATAATGTAGAAAATTATTATAATAAAAAATATAAAATTTAAATAAAAAAATTATACAAAATTTAAAATTATAAAGGATAATTGTTTTAGAAAAAAGTAATAATTTATCTACCATCTTTTACTAGTAATATTATCAATTTTATTTAAAGATAAATTAACATTATCACTTATATTATATATAATATTGATAATTTAATTAAAAATAATTAAAATATAAAAAAATCAAGTTTAAATAGGCGTGAAACGCCCCGACCCGTATTTACCGTACACAGTAAACACGTGCCGGAACTGTGACAACCCGACCAATCAAACCCAGCTTACATTGTATTAAACATAAACCCTGGCTCAACAGCCCAAAAATATAAACATCAATATGGCCCTACGGCCCAACATCAGTAACATCATAACTGGCCCAACGGCCCAACAACAATAATAAT
>JAKUCV010007187.1:5836-123706 GCA_028386065.3 Turnera subulata
AAAATTTGGAGTTAATCTTTACATGATCATTATGAGTATGGATAAATTTATGTTGATATGTTTAGTGATTGGAACTCCAGAAGAAGCTTCCAAATACCGTGCTATTAGACAGGTCCTGGAGTACCCTGTCTAAGTACAATATGTATTGCTTGTAACATAAAGCCTGAAGCTTTTGCTATAAATACATATTCTATTATCTTGGTATATGGAATTATTTTAACCTTGTGAGGCCAAGGTGCATCTAGTTGGCAGATGTAGGTCTTTTATTTGATCCATATAAAGCACAAGCAGATATATCAAGTATCATTGTGACCAGAAAACAAAGTATCGTTGTTGCCTCTTCAAATAATGGAGAAATTGTGTTCATACATGAAGTTAGCCGAGAATGTGCTTGGCTAAGATCGATGATGTAGCATAGTCAAGATTCATATGGATTAGTTAGCGAGGAAGATGTTCCAACGACGATTTATGAAGATAATGCTAGCTGTATTGCCCAATTGAAGGGAGGATACATCAAGAATCATTCAAGTGACATCTGGCAGATTTATTTACAAAATCAGTTCCTGCTACAACTTTTGAAGAATTGATGAAGAGGATTGGTTATGGAGGATTCGAGATATCAAGGGATGCCAAAATCAGGGGGAGTAGAATACACACTGCACTCTTTTTTCCTTCACCAAGTTTTTGTCCCACTGGGTTTTTCTTGGTAAGGTTTTTAACGAGGCAGTACTTCCTAAGCATATTCTATCAAAGGTGCAATGACATTCAAGGGGGAGTGTTATAAATAAATTATGGTAAATGTCATTGTTACCATCCAGTAAAACTCATTTTTACCATACCCGAATTTACCCCCGGTAAATACTTTACCCATACACCAAACTTCTGCTTGGAATTATCTCTTTGGCTAATTACCCTCTATAATTCCAATTGTCCTAGTCCTAATATCATCTTCCTTTACCTAACATCCCTTTGATTTTATCCTTTCAAATTAATCATACTTATTTGTTTTTATCCTCCCATTTCCAACTATAAATACCCCTTCATTCCTTCACTTTCATACACTTACAACCCACGATAAACTTCACTCTCTTCTCATTCCATACACTTCTCTTCCAATCTCCCTCTATCTAAATTTATTATTCTCTTCGACATATTATTATCAAAAGTGTATTATTATTACCAAAGTTGTATTATTACCTTGATCAAGTTTGATCAAATTTGTATTATTCCATCAAATAGTGAAAATCTCCCCCAATTTTATAACATACAACTCATTATAATGACTTGTATAATTAGAATTATCTAAAAAGCCCAAACAAGTAGGAGTAAAAGATATATTTAAGGTCTGTATTATTAAAAAAATACTTTTTAGGGGTCTGTACTATTTTTTTTGTCTCTATATTCTTATTTTTTTTTATCTCTTTTAAGGGTTTCAGACCGTCCCCAAGAAGACATGGACTGTCCGGCCCAGAGGCGCACTTACTTTTTTTGACACGTGACAGCGTGTAAGGCGCGTATTACGCACACACTATACTGTGGGCCTCACTTTCTGATTTCTCATTTAAAAAATAATTTTTTAAATGGAATTTTAGACATGGCCACTACATTTGCTATCTAAACAATATCTGCCGAATGCAAAAATTAGGAAATGCATCACAACGTTGACATGTCTTATCCGTATTGGTTAAACGTAAGCATGGTAAATTAGAAGACAAAGTTTAGCCCCCTTTGTTTTTCTTTCCAAACCCGACAACCTTGTCTCTCACTTCCTCATCTCCACCAAGACCTTCGCTAGTCGTCGGGCTGTAGAACACCGGAGATGAAGGCTAAAAGGAGGCTGTAGATCGGTGAGTGGATGTGCGTGGGAAGAAAAAAAAAAGAAAGAAGAAGAGAAAATGCATGGTGAGCAACTTTCGCCGCGGCCGGGGTCCTCATCCTTGTCCTCGGCCTCTATGTCCTCCTCTTTCTGTTCTATGGCGACGTTGTTTTCATTACTAAGCAGCTCTAGAGCTCTTTGCCACTGCTCTAGCACAACCTGTAGAGTCTTCCTCTTAACGCGAACCCAATCTTGCTACTCCGTGGAAACGGCAGCAGAGGAGGACGTTGCCGTCCCCGTAGGATCAGAACTGGAGACTTTGATTTCCATGGGTATAGCCCTGGCGAAGAGGAGAAGAATCTTCGAATCTGGTTTTGTAATGTTTATGTCTTTTAAGTCTGCTTTGAAATCCAAAGGAATGGATTGTTTTTTTTGTTTCTTTAATGAATTGAGACTTTAGTTAGTGTTATAACTTGCTTTGTGTTGTGGTAGTACGAGAGTGTTTTTTTTTAGGGATCAGATGCACGAATGTTTATGTTGGGCTAATCTCCTCTTTAGTTAAATCTGTGATTTAACCATGTTTAGTCATGGTATATAATTAATTTTGATGATTAATAAATTACAAGTGTGCTTTGAGTTTTGCCTTGTGTTGATTTTAGCTTACACGAGGATATATGGTTTTTAATAAACCATACTGCAAAAACCACGTTAGATGGTTTTTGTTGCAACCATATCTTGGAGTTGTCACTTTCAACTTTTCCAGCAACTTGCATGTAGCCCACCAAGCATTTAAAACCCACTTTCAACGGCCTGAACTGGTAAACAGGTAAGAGGGAAGATTTTATCACCCAAGTCCTACTCAACTCATGAAGGTGGTCCAAACTTTCTATTTCTTAAAATACTTTGCAACCAAGGAGTTGACATAGTGCAATGGTCCCAATTTGGAGTAATTATGAACTGAAGTCAACTGGGAGTTCCAAGAGCCGTTGCAGCAAATTTGCCCCCAACTCAAATGCTATAAAAAGGGTCCATAACCCCTTTGGAAAATCATCCCAGCTATTGTGCAAAATCTGAGTTCATACTTGTGTTTATAATTGTGGTTTCAAAATCTAGTTTTTCTGCTTGTATTGCAAAACACATTCAAAGGGTAGTTTGTAAGCAAGTCTTGGTTTAGATTTGGTGGATACTCAAGTTTAGGAGTAGATTTGAGGGTAGGTTAGAGCTTAGCCTGTGAAAAGTTTGTAAAGGTTTGAGCTTCGCCTAGAAAAGCTTGTGTTTGTAAAGGTTAAGGTTGAACCCGCAAAAATCTAAACATAGTGAGTGTTTGAAATCCTAAAGGAAGGAACCTTTAGGTAACAAAGGTACTTGGTGAGGGGGAACCACTCTAAATCTCTTGTGTTATCTTTCCCTTTCTCTCTTCACTTGCATTCTTACTTCAGAATCCAGTTTTTATAAAAACCAGATCTTCACTGTCTGAAAAAGTTTAAAGCCTATTTCACCCCTTCCCTCTTAGGCACTTTTGGGCCTACAATTGGTAGCGAAGCTTCGTTCTTAGTTCAAAGGAGTAAAATCCAGAGACAAAGATCATGGCTTTTGAGGGTACAAGTGTCAACAAGGCACCGTACTTTGATGGGGCATACTTTGATTATTGAAAGTTTCAGAAGAAGACCTTCCTTGAAGGAAAAGATCTTGAAATGTGGCATATTGTGCAGAATCCCTACAGTAGAACTACAAGGGATATGCAATTCTGGACTAATGAGGAAATAAGGAGAGTAAAGCTTGATGCTCAAGCCAAAAAAGCTCTTATATGTGGAATCAACAAGAGTGAGTTTCAAAGGGTCAGATCCTGTGAAACCGCTGATGAGATTTGGAGGTTATTGTGTGTCACTCACGAAGGCACAAATCAGGTGGAATCAAGGCTCAATCGTTTGATGAGAGAATATGAGCTATTTCAAATGGTTCTTGGTGAAACCATCCAAGTGATGGATACTCGCTTTACCATACTATGCAACAATCTTGCAACACTTGGAAAAGTGATCATACATAGAGAAAAGGTTACAAAGATTTTGAGGTCACTTCCCAAAGAATGGAACCTAAAGTGACGACTATTGAAGAAGCTCAAAACTTGAATCTACTCTCGTATGACGAGCTAATAGGCAAGTTGATTGTTCATGATGATAAGCTTGCGGAACAAGAACCAAAGAGGAAGGATGCTGCTTTGAAAGTGCAGGAACCAAATGATGGTGATGAAAGTGATTCCGATGTGGCTCTTCTTTCAAGAAAGTTTGCTAGATATCTCAAAATGAAGAAGCAACTCAAAGGAAAAAATTCTAAGAATGTAAGAGCAGATGAGTCTAAGAAAGATCCTTTGGTGTGCTTCGGATACAATCGACCAGGGCATATCAAATCTGAATGCCCTTACCAAAAGAAGGGAAGTTTTGGTTTCTCAAAAACCAGAGGAAAGAAAGCTATGGCCGCTTGGGATGATTTAGATTCTTCAAGCGAATCGGATATAGAGGAGGAGACAAACCTATGCTTCATGGCCCATGGAGAATCTTAGGTAACTGATTCTACTGATTTCAATCTTGATGAGTTATTAGAAGCATTTTTGATGAGTTACATGTTAAATATAAGCAAGTTGTTAGGAAGAACAACGAATACAAGAAGAAAATTGATTTACTTAAAAATACTTATGAAAAACTTAATCATGCCAACTCTGATGCATCGAAAATATGTGAGGATTTGAGAAGTGAAAAGTTTGCCCTAAAAAATGCTTATGATGAAATTGAAAAGAAGTCTACTAGTAAGAGAACTATGTGTAATGAGTTAACTAAAAAAAAGGAAGCTCTTGAGAAAAATATTGTTGACTTGAAATCTTCTCTTGAGAAATTTACTGGTGGAACTAATAATCTGAACATGTTGTTAGGACAACAAAGACACTCGGTGCAAAAAGAAGGAATAGGTGCTACACATGTGGTTTTTAACAAACTAAATCATTCTGTGCAATTCGCAAAGGCAGAATTTAGTGTGCCATATAAACTTGACACTTCACATATGGTTTTTAACAAACCATATAAATCTGTGAAAACTGCTAGGCCAAGTTCGAGTATGTCACATAGACCAATTCTGGTTTTTAACAAACCAAATAAGAGAGTGCAGCCATACAAGTCTAGAAGGCATTATCATCTAGGAAGAACATGTACACGCATTATCATGCTACTAATGCATCTCATATTACATGTTACTATTATGGAAGGAATAGTCATGGCATTAGAACTTGCATGTTCAAAGAGAAATGAAAATGTTAGTATATGTGGATTTCGAAAGGAACCAGATCTAACCCCGAAGGACCCAGATTAGTTTGGGTACCTAAAACCTAATTGTTTTCTACATATGACAAGGAATGAATGGATCTTAGACAGTGGATGTTCGAGGCATATAACCAGTGAATTATCTAAGTTCTCATCCCTAACCAAGAAAGGCCGAGGAAAAGTAACTTTTGGGGACAAGTCCAAAAGACAAATTCTCGGGTTTGGTAACATTGAATCTAATCCAGCTATTGAATATGATTTGCTTGTTGATAACCTGCTGAGTGTTAGACAATTTTGTGATAATGGATTTAAGGTAACATTTGAAGCATCTAAGTAATTAGTTAGTTCGGATGATAAAAATGTGGTTTTTACAGGAACAAAAAAATGAAATATCTACTCGATATCCTTTAATGATGCTACTAACCCTGAGCTTAAGTGTTTTAGTGCAAGAACAGAAACACCTACCTTGTGGCATCAAAGGCTAGAGCATTGCCAACCTGGAACCTATCTATTATAAATTGGATTAAAGCGTTTTTTGATCCCTGTGTAAGGCCTCAAAGTTGGATTTCATCCTCGTGTAGGTGTTTGGCCTCTTTTCATCCCTCCGTTCGACCCATTTGGTTCGTCCGGCCAAAATAGCTGACGTGGCATATTTTCCGGTGCCACATCAGATTTTTGGGTCCCACACATCAGGAAAAACCCAAAACCAAACCAGGATCCACCCGACCGGTTCCGCCCACCTAAATAACCCGGAACCCAAAATATAATTATATTATTTTTAATTATACAAATAATTTGAATAATAAAATTATCCTATTTCTAAAATAATAAAACATAATATATATTTTTTATTTTATATTTAATAAAAAATTTTACAAAATAAAAATATTTTTTAATAAATAATAAAACATAATATACATCAAACTATCCAAATTTTATAATTTTTATATATTTTTATTTTATATTTAGTAAAAAAATTTCACAAAATAAAAATATTTATTTAAAAATAAGAAAACATAATAGACATCAAACCACTCAAATTTTTTATATATATATTTTTAATTTTATATATAAAAAAATTCACAAAGTAAAAAATAAAAAATAAAAAAAATAAATGGTTTGATGTATATTATGTTTTATTATTTTAAAATAAATATTTTTTATTTTGTGAATTTTTTTAAATATAATATATATATATATACATTATAAAATTTGAATGGTTTGATGTATGTTATGTTTTATTATTTTAAAATAAAAAATTTTTATTTTGTGAATTTTTTTATTAAATATATAATTAAAAAATATATATTATGTTTTATTATTTTAGAAATAGGCTAATTTTATTATTCAAATTATTTGTATAACTAAAAATAATAAAATTATATTTTGGGTTCCGAGTTATTTAGGTTGGCGGAACCGGTCGGGTGGATCCTGGTTTGGTTTTGGGTTTTTCCTGACATGTGGGACCCAAAAATCTGATGTGGCACCGAAAAATATGCCACGTCAGCGATTTTGGCCGGATTTTGGCCGGACGAACCAAATGGGTCGAACAGAGGGATGAAAAGAGGCCAAAAACCTACATGAGGATGAAATCCAACTTTGAGGCCTTACACAGGGACCAAAAAACACTTTAATCCATTATAAATTATCTACAAAGATGCTAGTAAAAGGACTACCCGCACTAAAATATGAGAAAGAAGCTACATGTTGTGCTTGTCAACTTGAAAAACAGGTTAAAAGTTCCTTTAAACCCAAGCACACTATCTCTACATCTAGACCTCTTGAATTGTTACATATTGATCTGTTTGGTCCTATGAGAACCATGAGTATAGGCAGTAAGAGCTATATTTTTGTGATAGTTCATGATTATTCAAGATATACATGGGTTATAATTCTTGCTCAAAAGGATCATGCATGTCATGAATTTGGCATCCTTATTAGGCGTTTGCAGAATGAAAAAAGCTATAAGATTTAAAAAATAAGAAGTGATCATGGAGGAGAATTGATGTGGTCAATCCTGCAAGTGCACAGAATCATCGTGGTACTCAAGGTCGTATCCACAGAGACTAGGCAAGATATTAATCGATTCAATCTTATGGCAAAGAAAATAAATGAAGAGAAATAATATCGAAATTAAAGATTGATAAGAGAGCAAATATCGAATTGAATTGCAAAAGAGAAGAGAAAGTAGAAATGACAATGAAAATGATAAACAAAGTAGCAATGATAAAAGGCCTAGATCATTCGGGAATTCGCCGCCCTTCCTTTGCCATGGATCAATGTACTATTGAAAGCTGCATCCAAACACATGAATTTTGATGGGTAGCAACCTATAATGAAACTATCCGCTCTCGCTAGTCTAGTTTCATCTCAAAGAGTCACCTAATCACTTTCGTCAATTAGATTACCTCTAGGAGCAATGAAGCTTGTTGTTGCTACTGAATCCACAATAACCTAAACCCTCTCAGCATTTAGATTAAAGATGATTGATGATTTTCGGATAATAGACTTCTCCTCTCGGTACTTCACCTATTACCTAGAAGTTGCAAAAAGCTGGCCACTTCCTTAAAGCAATAAATAAGCTCACAACATTCAATCAAAATTACTTTGTGAATGAATTGCAGCAAATGGTACATCAAACCATAGCAAATTTAGGGTAGGCTACATCCCTATGATCTAGAATGAAAATTTAGTACATGAATGAACTTGGAACAACAAATGAAAATGGGAAAGACTTGGTTTCCTCACAACAATCTCAAAAGAAAATGAAAGGAACAACAACTTAACCGAATTTTTTTGTTTCAAGGTGTGTTTTCAAGGTGTCTCCTTGTGTTGCTTCAGCTCTCACTCTTTTGTAGTGCTTCTTCACTAGTTGGACAGCTTGGAGATGACATATTTTAGTGTCCTTTAGCCACCAAAATCGTGCTGGAATGGGCCACAATGTTGAAGGCATTGCTGGTGGAGTGGTTGCAAGGTATAGGTTGCCACTTGCTTTTCCAGCCTAGCATGAATATTCCTTCTCTTTTGCATGTGCTGATGGATGAGCTTTCTTTTCAGGAATTTATGTTGGTTTCTAGGCTGTTTTATTCTCCTTGAATGGCTTCGAGGTCTTCAAGTTTGATTATCCAACAAAGCATGTGCTTCTGGTTGACATGATGCTCTTCTAGAAGGGGACACATGGTTGGCAACATATGACCTGAGAATTGCAAGTACTTTTGGCACCCTTAGAAAGCCGAATTGGGCTTAGAGATATTCTACAAAGTTGTAGATAATTCTTTTATCTTTCCGTCCATATAAAGAACTCCTGATTTGGACTTGTGTAGTGGGAGTTATGATAAAAATACTGAGACTGGGTCCTTGGCCAGTGCAGAATTCCTGCACGTATGCAAGTTTGGGCAGAAGGTTTAAACATCGATGTTTGAAAGCACAACATCGATGTTTGATGAATTTCAGCATGTCCAAATTTGGGCAGAAGTCTGAAACATTGATTTTTTGGTATTAAAACATCGATGTTTGGTGAAAATACGTTCCTAGAAGCCTTTCAACATCGATGGTCAGGATGTCCAACATTGATGTTTGATGGAGTAAATTGAATTGATAACTGCTCCTAATCCGTAAGGCAAAAAATTATGAACTTTATATCACTGGAAAGCTTAGGATGTCTACTTTCATCTCCAATTATTTTCATGTTAACTGGACATCCGAAGCTTCTAAAATCAGCAAAGAATGAACTGTGCTCAAGTTTCTGCCCGGTTTCCAGCTTTGGCCGAAAGTGATCGTTTTCGGTAGCGAAGTGGGACGATTTTATACCTGAAAGTGTAATTGTTAGTTAAATCAATTTACTAAACAATCAAACAAACAAAGATAGGTAAAATGTATGATTTTTATTCAAAATAATAATAACAAAGAAGTTTTCATGCCTTTAATACTATGTGAAATATGTGCATATCAAGAATTTGATAATCTTGTCTTCAATCACTTCTGTGAGCAAAGTGGCATAGTCCACACCTTTTCGACTCCTAGAACATCAGATCAAATTGGGGTTGTAGAAAGGAAGAATCAAACTTTGCAAGAAATGATACCCCATAAGCTATATGCACATTTCTGGACATAGGGTGTGAACACAGAATGCTAAATTTTAAGTAGAGTATCCATGCGTCCTTTGATTAAAAAGACACCCTATGAGGTATGGTTTGATAAGAAACCAAATTTGATTACTGTCGGATTTTTGGGTTTAAATGCTATATTCTAAATACAAAGGATAACCTGGTATGAGTACCCGGCCTAAAATTCATTGGGCTGACTCACCTTCTTCTTCTTAACCGTCATCCACATCTTTGGAGTCACCATCCAAATTTTATTTTAGGGAAAAATTCAGGGAAAAACCTTTCTTAGGCAACCGATTAGCGAACCAAAGATGTGGACCCGGGGGTTCGTCACGGATGGGAAGGTGTTAGGCACCCATCCATGTTTGGGCGAGATCATGTGCAATTAGAGATTGATATATGCCAAGCACAACAACATAAACAACAATCATAAACAGAGTTGAAAGACAAAGCAGAAAATAAAATAAGATTCAACTTGCGTTTCAAACCACTGGAAACTGCCTACATACCACCCCCTATCATGGGTTCAAAGCTCACGTAGTTCTTAATATGCATCACATGATATCACAGCATCAACATCAAAAATTCATCACAGCAGCAATCAATCAAGAGCATTAGAACGAGTTACCTCTTGTAGCCCTCCTCTTGCTCCTACTTGCTTACCACTCCATAGTAAAAATTTGGCAGAAATTCAAACTGAAATTCGGGGTAGAAACAAGATGAAAAGGTATCTGGTGTCAAAAGAAAACTTGTAGCTCTTCCTCTTAGCTTTCCAGGGACTATAATATGGCAATTCTTCTGGGACTGCCTGCACAGGAATTCTCTACTCGGGTTCCTCCTTTCTTCTCCACAAGCTTGCTCCAATCTGCCTTCTTCTTCTCCTTCTCTTGCTCTCCTCTTGCTACTGCCTTGCTTCTACTCTCCTCCACAAAATTTCTCCGGAATTTCATCCCTTAAAAGGGTTAATAAGCTTAGAATTAGAGAGTTATTCTAAGCACCTAAGCTTATGTGTGTATAGAGGGGGAAGAGAGAAATTCTGTGTCTATGAGGGTGAATGGGGGGGTCCTATTTATAGTATTTAGTGCGTCTAGACGTGGTGTTGATCTAAGGGTCGGGATTGAATCCCTAGATCCAACGGTAGATACCCAGAATCAAGTAAACAATAAAAATCTAGAAAACTACCGAAACTGGGAGCGATGTCCGCCAAACACCGGCGGTCCTCTTGCGACGATTGCCAGGTGCTGGCGGTCATCTCTCAAAGCATGCATGGTGCTGGTGGTCATGTCTCCATGTCCGGCAGACATGTCCCCCAGCACCTATTTCCATTTTCATTCTTTCCTTTTCGGTTTTAATCCTCATTATTCTGCTCCAGCTTGATTCCCACGCCCTTCCCAATCTGTTTTTTTGCCTATTTTAAGCTCCAGAAAACCTCTTAACTTGTAGCCTATCCCCACCTCTTTCCTATTTTCTTTTCTTTCTCTCCACTCCACTGTAATTACCATAAGTCGCCAAACACGAATAAGGGAATAAATTAATCTGAATTTTGGACAAAAATTCAGATTTAGAGTCCTCTAGGTTCACTATTTTTTATGGGCTAAAAATACTAGAGGGTCCATATTTCATTAGTCTAGATTCTTATTTATTTTAAAACTCAAAATCATCTCAAATGGGTCCAAAATAAACAATAAGCCTAAATATAATAAAATACTCATATTTTTATTAAATTCAGACCTTAAATATATTAAACTCAGAATTAAATCATCTCAATAATTCCAAGCTAAATACAAAAAAATCCAAAAATAATAAAAATATTAATATTTCACTAAATTAAACTATAAATATATTTCATCCTAGGATCAAATCATCTCATTAATCCACAGACAAAAATACATTTATAATCCAATAAAATGCAATATTAGTGGGTCAAATTTTGAGTGTTCACAGATGTCCCTTGTTGGTGAATCTTTAGGAACTGAAGATAAACCAAACGAAAGGAAGAACATCCAAATTTGATAGAGTAGGTATTAATGCTGATGCCGACATATGTGCCATGAGTCGAGAATCATCTCATCTCGGGGTTTTAAGGATTTATCGTTCTCCTTAGGGGACTCGGTTTGTGTTTATGATAGAATCATCTCATCTATCTGGCGCCAAAAAAGAATCCTCTCATCTCGGGTAACTAGTGATACTATCGTCCTCCCTAGGGTACTTGGTGTTTGGTTTGGTAGAATCATCTCAACTACCAGGTTGTTAACAATGAATCTTCTCATCTCAGCTAACTAGGGATACTATCGTCCTCCTTGAGGTACTCATTGTTTGGGTTGTCAACAAAGAATCATCTCCTCTTAGTCAACTAGGGATATGTCTCCTCCTATAAGGGTAATTTTAGGGTTACCTACTTTCTAGGGATTTTATCGTCCTCCCCTGGGGAACTCGGTGTTTGTCTTGGTTGTGGGAATCATTTCATCCCTCCCATGGTATCACATGTCTTCTCACTAGCCATCAACAGATCTCGGGGCATTACATATCCCAAAGAAAGTCATCTACAGCAATAGGGTCCATTCCCCTGGAATTTAATTCAGAACGGGGTAGCATGGCCCACAGATTGATTCAGAACAAGGTAGCATGCCCCAAGTAGGTCTCATCGACACATAGAGTAGCATGCCTTGGGAAAACCAATACATGGGGTAGCATGCCACGGAAATCATACTCGAAGGAACGAGGTAGCATGCCCCAGCAATTGATTCAGAACAGGGTAGCATGTGCCAAGTAAGTCACATGGGGTAGCATGCCCCGGGAAAATCAATACATGGGGTAGCATGCCCCAAAAATCATTGTTTAGAGGAATTGGGTCGCATGCCCTGGAAAATCAGAATACGTCAAGGGGTACCATGCCCTGGAAAACTGAAACACATCGAGGAGCAGCACGCCCCAATAGAGCAGAACATATGTAAGGGGTAGCATGCCCCGAGAAATTACACAAAACGAATGGGGTAGCATGCCCAGAAAACACGTCACATAGCGGGGTAGCATGTCTGGGGAAACAAGTATATCACATAATGGGGTAGCATGCCCCGGGAAACAAACACGTCACATAATAGGGTAGCATGCCCTAGGAAACAAACACATTACATAACAGGCCCCGAGAGAACACTCCAAACCAATGTGGTAGCGTGCCTCAGAAAAGTAAAACATGTACAAATGGGATTGTATATCCCGGAATAACAAAACATATACGAGGGATAGTACGCCCCAAGAAACAGAACACAAGGGGTAGTATGCCCTAAAAAATCGACTAACAAACGAGGTAGCATGCCCTGAAAAATTGACTAACAATTGAGGTGGAATGCCTCGAAGATAAAAAATCAAACAATCGGGGTAGCATGCCCCGGGAAACTTTGACTCAAAATATGGGCCCGCAAAAGGGAGGAACAAACATGCTAGGGGCGCTAGAGGTCATCTCTGGATGTCAGCCAGAGTCTGGCGGTCATGTCGAGATGTCCACCAGAGGCTGGTGGTCTTCTCGCCATGTCCGCCAAGCCCCCAGCCGGTTTTAAAACCTCAAAAAACTGCTCTCTCCTCTTCATTTCACTCCAAACCCCTTAAAACTCACTTGTTTTCCTCTCAAAACCTCTCAACCAACTCACAATCTCTTCCCCTTCTATTCCAAATCAGCTTCATTCCTTCATCGTCATCAAGCATTCATAAATCAAGGTAGGATATAATGAGGAAGTGGCACCCAAAATCCAATCCGAAGGATAATCCGGCAATATTGCTCAAATCCCCTGAGAAGCACATCTCTTCAAAGCTTCCTCAAGTGCAAGTAAATGATTTTCATCAATCAAAACTACTCCAATTGTGATTTCAATTTATTTTTAGGGTTATGCCCAATTTCTCCATAAATTCAAATTTATGCAATGTCTGGTGTGTTTGATTATTTGAAAATGCTCCTAGTATATCTACAATGCTTTCCCCTATGCTTATTTTCTGGATTAAACACAAGAATTGTTGGATTGATGAAATACCCAAATGGGGGTTTACGGTTCTTGGCGAAAATTGGTGATCTTGGTTGATCTTGCTGTTATTTTGATGTTTGAATTGTACATTCTCAGCGTACAATCGGTAGGTGTTGATGGGTTTGTGCCAATTTCGGTCAATTTTAAATTTCACTAGGACGGGTTTTGTGATTTTCTTGTGATTTCATCTGCAAATAAAATGTCGTTCTAATGCCAGAATGCATGAGATTTTGGCGCAAATTTATTCCCATGATGCATGTCTATATGAATGCGGAGTTGGTTCGACTTGTTTTGGCCTGGTTTAGTGTGATGATGTGGAGTGAGTCCTGCAAGTGCATAGGGTAGTTGTAGTACTCTATCAAGGTCGTATCGACAGGGACTAGGTTGAGCCTGTTACCTTCAAATAGACAAATTAGGCTTAAACAAACAAGGACTAAATATGAGGTGAATGCTGTTGAAATATAAAAAAGCAAGAAAATAAAAGTAACAGTAGTGTTAAAATATGAAAAATCAGATTTGGTGGAGTCTTAGGCGTCTGGGGTTCACATGCCTTGCTCTTATGCTTTAAATTGCTCAACAGCCTCACAACAGGCTGAGCCTGTTTGACGGCCTGTGTTTAATAAGATGTCTTGAAGGGGCTCCCAACCTAAGGTACTACCAATAGCTTTCGATCTTATTGATAGTTCCTCAAGTTTCCGTCTACCCCCTGTCACTGGAATAGACGTCCACTTGAAGGTGAAGTTTAGTGTTGGTGCTGGTTACCCACAGTCTCTCCCTATCTTCTTTCGAACGGCTAGGGATTGAAGGCTGACCATTGTTGGTCTAGCTCGCTTGGCTTCACCTTTCGGTCCTTCACCAAGCTGCTACTAGATTAAAAATAGGCTACTCAATAATCAATCAAGAATCAGATTAAAAGTGGTGTCATTCTTCTTGATTGTGCCGCAACAGGCTGAGCCAGTGCTGAGCCTGTGGCTGAGCCTGTCGAGAGCACAAAGTCAATTACACAAATCAGTTCTTGCAGGCGCTCTCAACCTATACTGAATCCACTTGTTTTCACTCACAGGTTCCTCCCAAGATTCTCACTCATCCTAACGCTTTCGAATCGGTCAAACCAAGGGGATTAAGATTTGGTGTTGAGGCTAATTCCCCAATTAGTTCCTAATTTCTTTCAAAACTAAGAGCCAAGGGTTGGTTGTTGTTATTTCAGCAACTATGGTTTCTCCTTTCGGTTCTTTCCCTAGCTACCTATAATCATGCATGGGTTTGATCAAGACTCAAAAAATGGAGCAAGTTTACAATAACCAAACAAGAAAATCGAGTTAAAAACATAAGAAGAGTAATTTATTGCACTAAGAACATAAACATGCTTCACCCCTTCAACCTAAGAGGGATTGTTCAATTCATGCTCAGAATTACAGAAACAAAGGGGGTAAAGGATAGCATGATGTTTGGAACAATCTGGAGGTTAGGGATAACACGAATTCTGCCCAGAAAAGGGTGCAGAATCGTGTTTCCACTTGAACCCTTTATTCCAAAGCTTCTGCAAGTTTTGTGGGTGTTTGATCGAGGGTGAATTCGATGCCTTGCTCTTCCTTCTTTCTTCTTATTTATAGGCGTGGATCTTCTTCTTCTCTCTTCTCCCAAGTGTTGGAAGTCATGGCAGTTGGGCAAGTTGAGTTTCAGTAGCCTATCTTGCTCCTCGAGATAAGGCACCATGGGAGGTGTGCTGATAGGGTGAAATCTACAAATCTGCAGATTTTGGAAGACTTAAAGGGAGGATAATAGTTGTTTAATTGTAATATTCCTCGAGTGTGATGATTATCCCCTCTTTCTCACGCTTAAAGTCTTCTGAAATGCTCAATTCGTAATTGCAGAGTTGAAAGTTTTGCAAGTGGTGAAGCTCTGCAAGTGGCTGAGTTTTATATTCTTTTCTCTGCATTCCTGGTCATCTGCAGATTCCACAGACTCAGCCTCTACTGGTCTGTGACTGAGGATGTGTGCAATCTCCTTCCATTTTTCTGTGCAATTGAATTCAGCTCTTCTTGAGATTGATGTAGTCGCGTGATGGCTTCGTGGATTAAGGCAAAGGTGGTAAAATCCAGTGGATAACTTGTGGTTGGAAGGGGATTCGTGGCTTTTCACTGATTTTGCAATGAACAACAGGCCCGAAACAGGCTCATGCTGTGGCAGAGGCTGTTTCTTCGAATTCTCCAATAAAATCTCCAAAATCCTTCAAAATGCACCTAGAATCACAAATCATACAGTAAGGGATAGGAATTAAGGGAATATGATGAAATAATGCAAAGTAAGGCATATAGTCATGATAAATTGAGAGCAAATATTTCTAAAATCATGCCTAAAATCATGCATATTTCATGTGCTTCAAAATACCCCAAACTGAAGATTTTGCTTCTCCTCAAGCAAACAAAAGAGAAAAGAAGGCATGATTTTGAAAGGAAGTAAATACAATTTCAATGCATCAAATTTTCACTAGGTTTCTCCCTTGTGATGTCCCAATTCAGGCATCCTCTTATTTTTTCTTCAAAACTGCATTCGACTCCAATCAAATTCCTTGTCAGTAGTTTTTTTTCATAAAAATCACAGGAATAATTTTGCAACTGGCCTCCATTCCTTCTGTTATTCGAGAGATTTAGTTAATGCAGACCCATTACCTCTTGTCTCCACTAATGTGCATAAGTCATCAAGCTAGGATCACTAGGACTTTATTAGTATTGCATTGAGGCTGGGTGAGGGTTGTCAAAGAAAGGTGGATGGTTTTTGCAAAGGTCGATGACTTGTGAACTCAATTCTTTTGTTTTTGTTCATGAACAACATGAGACACTGTAGAGGCTGTTGACCTTGTATTTTCTACGATCGCATGCTATTTGGCAACTGTGTCCCAATGCTTCAGCCATTCTTGACGTTACCACTGACTCCAACAGAAGGATTGGATTTGTGTTCTTTGGTGGAGTATGATTTTCCAGATTTTGCCCTTGTCCTTCCTCCCTTTCTTTATTTTTCTTCTTCTTCCCATATGTTTCTTTTTCTCTTTTTCTTTTTCAAGGGGAGGATGGAGTTCGTGCATCTGGTGGCATTTTGATTTTTCCACTGGCTGAGTGTGGGTCATCACTTTTTCTAATCTTGATCAAATCTTGTTCACAGGCTCATCGACAAGGTGAGGCTGTTTGAAGGAGTTTGTGGCCATAGACACTGATGGCCCCTGCTCTGGCTGCAAATGGTTGAGGTGGAATGTGCAGGATAAATGAATGAAATAGGACATCTTAATCGGCTCAAATGGGGTTGCAAGGGTTTGATGAGTGTGGGTTGGTGTTGTCTGTTTGGTGTGCCAAAGATGGCCTAGATCCTTTCCTTGCTTTGTAGACTTTGCTTAAATTTTGCTTTGACAGAGGTTAGGGCCTGTTCTATGGTAAACAGGCTGAGCCTGTTTTAGAAAAATTCTTTAGTAGGATCCTTCTCTTCTGATATAATTCATGGAATGCAGTTGCTTGATTATTCCTACTCTGCTTGTTTTGCGAAAATAAGACAAGTTATGAGATTAGAATCTGAGCAGAGTTAAATGGAAAGAGAGAGTGCATAAATATAAGGACAGAGGCTCACATTGGGAGAAACATAACAAAAATAAATGACAATTGAAATTGCATTGCACGAACATCAGAAAATACACAAAGTAATAAAATGACAAAATAGCACCCTAAAATACCCCAAACTGAAAATCTGCAGTGTCCTCACTGCAAAGACAAAACAAAACAGGGTGCAATGCCACAATAAAGATACACAAAGAAAAGACACACACTACCAAAAATCAAAAGACAAAAAGGGCTAGTCTAAGATACATTAACACAAAAATACCCCAAATTTGAAAGCCAAGCTATGTGTTGTGGGGTTGAGTTATCCAAGACTAGATTATCATGTGCTATAGTGATGGGGAGGGAGGAGGTGTTAGATTAAATCAGAAGTTCGACACAGGCTCAGCCTGTGGTGAGCCTGTGTGAGCATCAGAATACCCTTCTTGCAAAATAATTAAGGTTAACTATCAAAAGGTCCTCTCCCCGAGGGACCCACCATATTCAAGTATTGTTACATTTGGTGAAGGTGCTCTCCTTGAGGGGGATAAAAAGCATCACGTCCCGAGTTCGAATCCCTAGTGCTGCAACATGGTAAAGGATTTAATCGGGCAGAGGGAGTGATGTAACAATACCTGGATTTGGTGGGTCCCTCGGGGGAGGGCCTTCACATAGAAGAACTTCCCTGACAAATTTCTGACTTTATGATTCCTCCCTTCATCGAATTGCAACACTTGATAACAAAACACACAAAGGAAAACGGAAAGAACAAAATGAAAGAAAATAAAAGAAAACTTGAAAATTACCACACTTGGTTTTCCCAAGTGCGTGCTTCTTTTACGTCTTTTAGATGGACACTTTTCCATTGTTCTAGTTGGGAGGTGGATTTTGGCGAGGTTGAATCTCACTGAAAACGCCCATGGTAGGGTGATAAATTTTCAACCTTCTTCGATGGGCTATGAACGGGCTCAACCCGTCACCATCAATCTCTATTTCTCCATGAGGCAAACAATGAAGAATAGTAAATGGACCAGACCACTTGGATCGTCTTGTACCCCAGAAAAGGACTTGGTCTTCCTTCTTGAAAGCGCGCTTGATGTTTTGACCATTGTGCCTTTTTATGGTTCTCTCCTTGCAAACTATGATGTTCCCGTTCATATCCAAATGCACTTCATTCAATTCTGGAGGGAGAGGTTTTATCTCAGTATTTGGTGTAAAATCATCAGCTCCCATTTGATTGATAGGCAGCTGCTGCTGAACAGCCTGGTGGACAGGCTGGGCCTGTCTTGGCTTATCTTTGTCGTCGACAGTGTCAACCTGGCAGTAGGTGCTGAAGTTCAAATCTGACTTAGGGGCTTAGAGCATATTGAAATTCATCGTATTTTCTCCAACTCTTAGTGTCACCCTTCCTTCCTCAACATCAATCAATGCCCAAGCCGTGGCAAGAAAAGGGCATCCTAAAATGATAGGTGTGTGGACATCCAATGCCATATCTATGACCATAAAATCAACAGGAATATAAAAATCACCAACCTTCATGGGCACATCCTTTAATACTCCCACAGGATACACAAGTGAGCGGTCAGCAAGTTGGATTGTCATCCTTGTGGGCTTGATGTCTCCAAGATTCATGTCTTGAGTGAAGGATAGTGGTAACAGGCTGATACTGGATCTTAGGTCAGATAGGGCTCCTTCAATCTTCTTGTTCCCAATATGACAAGGTATTGTAAAGCTTCCTGGGTCTGAATATTTTCTGGGTAGATGGTGTTGAATGAGAGCACTCGCTTGGGCTGTCATAGCTACAGTCTCAATATCATTAATGGTTCTCTTCTTTGTCAAAATATCCTTCAGGAATTTAGCATATAAAGGCATTTGTGTGACCACATCACTGAAAGGCACATTGACATATAACTTACTCAGCATTTCTTTGAACTTATGGAATTGCTTCTTCAACTTGGATTTGTGGTATACTTCTGGGTATGGGAGAGGAGGTTGGTAAGGTTGAACAGTTTGGGGCTGTTTCTTAGCTCTTCTAGTACTAACAGGCTCGGGCACAAGCTCAGCCTGTGTCTGCACTGTCTGTCCAGAGCTGGATGTCGAAGCTTGTTGTTCGGTTCTCTCCACAGCCTCAGACGGTCTTGGCACTGTGTCTCTTAATTCTCTCCCACTGTGAAGGATCATAGCATTGCAATGTTCAATCCTTGGATTCTCTATTGGTTTTCCTGGAAGAGCTCCTGGTTGACCAGTGGAAATAGTGGCTTGTTGAGCATTCTGATTCTCCAGGATTCTATTGTAGGACTTGAGTTGACTAATCTCCTCGCTCATTTTATTCTGGTTCTTCAGGATGGATTGCAGCTTGCTCATCATGTCAGAGTTTTTGCCTTGCTGTCCTCCTTGATTCTACCTCTGGTACTGAGGCTGTCCTCCTTGGTTCTGTCTCTGGTACTGGGCCTATTGTGGAATCCTCTCCTTGGTTGATCCCTTCTAAGAGAAGTTTGGGTGGTTCCTCCAGGATGGATTGTAAGTGTTTCCATGCCTGCTTCTGCTGGAAGTAGTGAGCTTGTTTAGAATCACATTCAGCAAAGAGTGGCCAACTGGAAGTACCATGAGGTCCTCCACAGCCCTCACAGTCTGGGACTGTGGCTGAGGCTATCTTGACTTGAGCAACCCCTAGTTGCTTTCTGAGGGTTCTTTCTCTGCCTCTAGCTTGGTTACTCTATCTGCAACAATTATTCCAGAGGATTTGACTCTCTAACTTGGGTCTTTCTCTTGGACAGGGCTTCAAGAATGGCAACTCCATTATTGTAGTCCTTATCTTGGAATGCACCATTGGCCATCTTGTCCAAGGTGTTCTGGTCTTCATCACATAGGCCGCAATAGAACTGCTCAAGTTGCACGGCCTCATCAATTCGGTGGTTTGGGCATCTTCCTAGTTGTCCCTTGAAGTGTTCCGAAGCATCTCGAATTGATTCATCATAGCACTGGGAAAAACCAATAAGCTGCTGCCTTAAACTTGCAGCCTTGCTTGATGGATGGTATTCCTTCAAGAAAGCTCTGACTTGGCTGTCCCAGTCAGTGAAATGGCCTGCTTCATGGTTGTTGAGCCATTCGAATGCCGCTTCCCTGAGTGAGAATGGGAATACTCTCATGTATAGCTGCTCCTCGGTCATCCCTTCTATGTTCACTGTGAAGGCCCTCTCCCCGAGGGTCCCACCATATTCAGGTATTGTTACATCACTCCCTCCGCCCGATTAAATCCTTTACCATGCTGCAGCACTAAGGACTCGAACTCGGGACGTGATGCTTTTTATCCCCCTCAAGGAGAGCACCTTCACCAACTCAGCTGCAGATGAATTGGTGAAGGTGCTCTCCTTGAGGGGGATAAAAAGCATCACGTCCCGAGTTCGAATACCTAGTGCTGCAGCATGGTAAAGGATTTAATCGGGCGGAGGGAGTGATGTAACAATACCTGAATATGGTGGGACCCTCGGGGAGAGGGCCTTCACAGAAAAGGCGCCTTTTTTTGTGAAGGCCCTCCTTCCGAGGGACCCACCAAATCCAGGTATTGTTACATCACTCCCTCCGCCCGATTAAATCCTTTACCATGCTGCAGCACTAGGGATTCGAACTCGGGACGTGATGCTTTTTATCCCCCTCAAGGAGAGCACCTTCACCAATTTACGCCCGATTAAATCCTTTACCAAGCTGCAGCACTAGGGATTCAAACTCGGGACGTGATGCTTTTTATCCCTCTCAAGGAGAGCACCTTCACCAATTCGGGATTCGAACTCGGGACGTGATGCTTTTTATCCCCCTCAAGGAGAGCACCTTCACCAATTCATGAATTGGTGAAGGTGCTCTCCTTGAGGGGGATAAAAAGCATCACGTCCCGAGTTTGAATCCCTAGTGCTGCAGCATGGTAAAGGATTTAATCAGGCAGAGGGAGTGATGTAACAATACCTGAGTTTGGTGGGTCCCTCGGGGAGAGGGCCTTCACAGAAAAGTTCGAATCCCTAGTGCTGCAGCATGGTAAAGGATTTAATCGGGCGGAGGGAATGATGTAACAATTCCTGAATATAGTGGGTCCCTCGGGGGGAGGGCCTTCACAAAAAAAAGGCGCCTTTTTTGTGAAGGCCCTCTCCCCAAGGGTTCCACCATATTCAGGTATTGTTACATCACTCCCTCCGCCCGATTAAATCCTTTACCATGCTGCAGCACTAGGGATTCGAACTCGGGACGTGATGCTTTTTATCCCCCTCAAGGAGAGCACCTTCACCAATTCATCTGCAGTTGAGTTGGTGAAGGTGCTCTCCTTGAGGGGGATAAAAAGCATCACGTTTCGAGTTCGAATCCCTAGTGCTGCAGCATGGTAAAGGATTTAATCGGGCTGAGGGAGTGATGTAACAATACCTGAATATGGTGGGACCCTCGGGGAGAGGGCCTTCACACATGGTTCATCTTCATTCTTAATGAAACCAAACTCTTTGATTACTTCATTAAAACGAAGATTCCAACTCCTAGAAGCTTGCTTCAACCCATAATTGGATCTTTGCAACTTGCATACCATATTAGCATTCTCTGGATCGACAAAACCTTCAGGTTGTGTCATGTACACATCCTCTAAAAGATATCCATTTAGGAAAGCGGTTTTTACATCCGTCTGCCATATCTTATAATCATGGTATGCAGCTATTGCCAACAGAATCTGGATGGATTTAACCATGGCAACTGGTGAGAAAGTTTCATCATAGTCTATACCATGAACTTGTTTGAAACCTTTCGCAACCAATCGCCCTTTATAGGTAATCACATTACCATCCATGTCGGTCTTTTTCTTAAAAATCCATTTGCACCCTATGGGTTTTACCCCTTCGGGTGGATCAACCAAGGTCCATACCTTGTTTTCATACATGGATTCCATTTCCGAATTCATGGCTTCTAGCCACTTCTTGGAGTTCGGACCCGTAATGGCCTGCTGATAGAAAGTGGGCTCATCCTCATCTATGAGCATCACATCTCCAGTATGAGTCATAAGAAATCCATATCTCTCAGGCTCATACCGAATCCTATCCGACCTACGCGGTCTATGTGTTATAGGTACAGGATTCTCATCCACAACATCTTGTGGTTCCTGTCCTTGTTCCATCTCAGCCTCAATATCTCGAACTTTTTTGAGTTCTATTTTTCTCCCACTGATTCCTCTAGAAATAAATTGTTTTTCTAGAAAAATAGCAATCCGAGCAACAAACACTTTGTGGTCGGTGGGATTATAGAAGTAATACCCTTTTGTTTCCTTAGGGTATCCTACAAAGATGCACTTCTTGAATTTAGGGCCGAGTTTATCTGATGCTTCACGTCTCACGTAAGCCTCACAACCCCAAATCCTCATAAAAGACAAATTGGGACTCTTCCCAGTCCATATCTCATATGGTGTCTTTTCGACCGATTTAGATGGAACACGGTTAAGTGTAAATGCAGCACTCAATAATGCATGTCCTCAAAATGAAGAAGGAAGGTCAGCTTGACTCATCATAGAACGAACCATATCTAATAAGGTTTTATTCCTCCTTTCAGATACCCCATTCCATTGAGCCGTACCTGGTGGAGTAAGTTGTGATACTATACCACATTGCTTTAGATGATCAAGAAACTCTCGGCTTAAGTATTCACCCCCTCCATCAGATCGAAGCATTTTAATACTTTTACCGAGTTGATTCTGTACTTCATTCTTGAATTCTTTGAACTTTTCAAAGGATTCTGACTTGTGTCTCATAAGATACACATAGCCATATCTACTGTAACCATCAGTAAATGTAATGAAGTATTGAAAAGCACCTCTAGTCTGTGTAGACATAAGTCCGCATACATCAGAATGTATAAGACCTAATAAGTCTGAAGCTCTTTCACCTTTACCAGTAAAGGGAGCCTTCGTCATTTTGCCCAACAAACATGACTCACATGTCTCATATGATTCAAAATCAAATGAGTCTAATAGTCCATCTTTATGGAGTTTAGCAATACGAGTCTCGTTTATATGGCCCAAACGACAATGCCAAAGGTAGGTTTCATTAGAATCGTTCATTTTAACCTTCTTCGTATTAACGTTATAGATTGGCGTTTTTAGGTTTAGAATATACAAACCATTGCTCAAATATGCACCACCATAATAAATATCATTGAAATAAATAGAACAACATTTGTTCTTTATTACAAATGAAAAACCTTTCTTGTCCAGACAAGAAACAGAAATCAAATTCTTGCTTATGGTAGGTACATAATAACAATTGTCCAGTTCTAAGACCAAACCACTCGGTAAGGATAGATAGTAAGTTCCTACGGCTAATGCAGCAACTCTTGCTCCATTTCCGACGCGTAGGTCTATCTCACCCTTCGCCAATCTCCTACTCTTTCTTAGTTCCTGCACATTCACACAAATGTGAGAACCACTTCCGGTATCTAATACCCATGATGCAGAGCTAGAGATATTAGCTTCTATAACGAAAATACCTGAAGTGGAAGTCTCACTTCCCTTCTTTTTCTTTACCTCTTCAAAGTAAAAAGGGCAGTTGCGCTTCCAATGGCCCGGTTTGTTGCAATGGAAATAATGTCCTTCCTTTGCAATACCACCCTTGGGTTTCAGCACGTGGTCACAAGAAGATGCACATGCACCAAACTTTTTGGCACATTTCTTCTTCTTGTTGAACTTTGCTTTACCCTTTCCTTTGCCTTTTCCAATTATCAAAATGTTGGATTTGTTTGCCCTCATTTGTTGCTCAGCTGTTCCCAACATGTTAAGCAACTCAGACAATGATTTGTCAAGATGATTCATATTGAAGTTCATGACAAATTGGTTGTAACTGTCCGGCAACGATTGCAGGACTAGATCAACCGCCAACTCCTTTTGCAAAGGAAAACCAAGACCCTCAAGGCTCTCAATGTAACTAATCATTTTGAGCACATGAGGTCTTACGGGTGATGACTCTGCCATCCTGCATTGGAACAATGCCTTAGAGGTCTTATACCTCTCATGCCTTGCTTGCTCATCAAAGAGCATCTTTAGGTGTTCGATCATATCGAACGCCCCCATGTTCTCATGTTGCTTCTGAAGCCCAGATTCCATGGCTATTAGCATAAGACATGCGACATCCAATGCATCATCAAGATGCTTCTTGTAAGCATCCCTTTCTGCCCTAGGAGCATTAGGCGCCGGTTCAATCGGAACAGGCCCTTCAAGGACATACAACTTCTTTTCTTGTTTGAGGACAATCCTCAAATTGTGATACCACTTTAGGAAATTATTCCCATTCAGCTTTTCCTTCTCAAGGACCGATCGCAATGATAGTGTACCTGTGTTTTGTGCCATGGTAGCTCTACAACAAAGATCAACTCACACAAATAAGAGTCATGTATACATAAATCATTTAACAGGGAATTCTATTAAATGATGCTCCTACTATGAAAACAAAATAATCATGAGTAGGCCAAGATCCATATTTCACTACAATATAAGTCAGCTTTGGCTAATCGTCTATATCATAGCTATTTAGGTAGACAACTCTTGTCAATTACATCTCATGTAACTCTTGGATAGTTGAGCGAACAACACTTGTTCTTGTCTATCTCATAGACATTACTCAACTCCTTGCCTCTAAGTCCTTAATCCTATTAAGATGACCTAGTTAAGTCCAAACCCACAATAAGCAGTTCAGATATTACAGTTATCCAGTCGCACCTTGCTAGGATAAACATTGGCACCTTGCTTTAGCAAAAACTACCCAAGTGTTGATCTAAGCAATGATGAGTGCATATCATGGAAGGCAACTAAGAACTTAATATTTACATCAACATATGTTCATACATCACATGCATATAATCAACAATTCATACATTGATGTTTTGTAAATTTGGAAACCAAAAATACATGTGAACATCGATGTCTAACTTGAACATCGATGTTTTGAGAATCTGATTCTCCCAACTACTTGGCAGCACTCAATATTTTGGCCATATCCAGAGCTGTAGAGCTCGGTTTGGTGCAATCTTGGTGTCTCTGGAAAGCTAAGAAGTAGTTCTACAACTTTACTGTTCAGACCAGACACCAATTCGGTCTCCTTCTACCCCGAATTCGCTGTTGAAGTCACTAGATTCTAGGACATCGATGTTTAACCCTTAAACATCGATGTTTGAAGTTTGCGAATCCATATAACATCGATGTTGACAATCAAACATCGATGTTGGAGGTTGCCAAACCCTCAGAACATCGATGTTGACAATCAAACATCGATGTTTGAGGTTGCCGAGTGCATAAAACATCGATGTTAACACTTAAACATCGATGTTAACACTTAAACATCGATGTTTGAACTTCTGGAACTCAATAACATCGATGTTGGAAACTTGAACATCGATGTTATGAGAGTTCTGGAACTTCAAACCAATTTGGCCGAGCTTAAATAACATCGATGTTGTAACCCTTAACATCGATGTTGTTGAGTGTTTTGCATGAGAACATCGATGTTGGTCACATGTTGTGTGAAGATTCGGCCGAGGCTAAACTTCATCAGAACATCGATGTTTGTCACACAACATCGATGTTATGAAGGTTCTGCCAAGGCTAAACTTCATGCCAACATTGATGTTGGTCTCACCAACATCGATGTTATGGCCTAGCTGTACTAGAACGATAATTGTTCTTTACACAAACCGACACTCGATTTTTCCTAGTCGAACTCTTCGACTTACTGCTATGAACATCTTGATTGATATCTCATACCAATCAAGTGCTTGTTATCAAAACATTTTTAACAAAAACACAACATCAACATGTAAAAAAAAAATCATTTAGCATATCATATATACAAAATGAATTCCAGCATATCACTTATACTAGCATGTTCATACTATATCACATATAACATATGAACACATAATTCGGTTTAGCTTTTCACAAGAGGCTCCGCTACCACTGTAAGTAACCGGGTCATGCAATTTGACAATCAAATGTAACTAAATGCGCAATGGAAATCCCGTTACTCATGGAGGATCCATGTGAAACAGAGTAAACCGAGTTATAGAAAAACATACCTGGTTTGGTTGAGGTCTTTCACTCAACTGATGATCCGAATCAGCAAGAGTCGGACAGCAATCCCGCCCCTCTATGGTATCCATACGAACCATGATAACTAGTTGGAATCGTCACACGATTACCAACCCGAGCACCCCCGAACTGATGTGCTAGCAGCAGGTTTCGGAAGCTAGAGTTTGTGGTATTTTCTTCTTTCTCAAAGAAGGTGTGTATGGTCAAGAACTCTCAAGACACTCTCAAGGCTCAATACTCTGAAAATTTTCAAACTCATGGTCTAGAGTAATCTGATTACTCACTCCAATTAGTGCATGCATTATTAGAGACAAGAATGGCCAACATAATGGTCCATCCAACATGATTAAGATTCCTCCACTATCTAGTCTAATCATGTCTCCACTATGCACTAATGGGATTACACATCACATGCCATCAGGTTTGGCTCAATAATTCTGACAATTATTGAATCAAACCAGCCCAAAACGACCTTGGTCCAACCACAGTCCAACCATGGTCCAACCACACCTGGTCGAACTATGGTCCAACCACGGTTCAACCACCTGCTCGAATCAACGGCTCTGTGTGTGACCCTATAGGCACTTGTAACATCCGGCAATAATTGTAAACTCATTTACAATTATAAGCAAAGAGCGTCGTCTAGCAACACATCATTGCTACCCGAACGACAAGATCAGTACTGATTCATATGCCTCGCAAACATGCCATCGTCCTTTCATCCCATTATCAAGATTAAACCGAGATATGGAAACATCAATCTCGTATATGTTTAATCTTAGTTTCTTGATCCCCGAGTTAACTGTGTAAAATGGATACTCATGATATCACATATCATATAATCCGAGCATGGCCATGCATTTAACAGTTCAACTCTATTAAGAAGGCCATCTGATAATATACCCGTTATATGGGTCGGACGAATCCCATCTTGATCAATCAAAACCCACTACACATTTATCATATACCCAATGATTACCCTTAAGTCCATCCAGTTACAGATGACTAGGAATAATATCAAAGTATACAACTCATATGTTGGGAACCTTGATGATCTCAGATTAAAGGACAATACATATAAGAACCACTAATGACAATCATATAATGTTCCATGTAGGGTTCTTATATCGGTCGGTCCAGTCCACAAGTTCTCTAACTTGTACCGGTATGTAGAATTAATATCTCATGTAATTCTCAACATACGCTAGTCTTAATTTATTATTGCAACCCATCCATAATAATAATCGACTAGGGACATTTTAAGAATACAAAGTATTCTAAGGTTATAAATATGTGCAAGTGATTATCTCATAATCATATTTATTGGAATAACCTTAATGTATATACATGACTCATACAATCATCCATTGATTGGGCTTTTGGGCATATCACTAACACTAGGTTTACAGCCTCACAAAGTTCAAGCACTGTTTCAAGGTTAGCCAAACAGAGATCAAAAGAAGTGCCATAAACAAAGAAGTCATCCATAAATACCTCCATTATGTGCTCGATCAGGTCGTGGAAGATGGCCATCACGCATCGCTGATAGGTGGCTGGTGCATTACACAGGCCAAATGGCATGCGCCTATATGCGAATGTGCCGTAGGGGCATGTAAATTTAGTTTTCTCCTGATCACCCGGGTGGATTGGGATTTGGAAAAATCCAGAGTATCCATCTAGGTAACAAAAATGTGTGTGCTTGGCAAGTCTCTCTAACATCTGGTCTATGAATGGCAAAGGAAAATGATCTTCCCTAGTGGCCTTATTGAGTTTTCTATAGTCTATGCACATCCTCCAACCTGTGACAGTCCTAGTTGGTATGAGTTCTTCTTTTTCATTCTTTACTATTGTCATACCTCCTTTTTTAGGCACCACATGTACTGCACTAACTCAAGGACTATCTGAAATTGGATAAATTATCCCAGCATCAAGTAAATTCAAAATTTCCTTTTTAACTACTTCCTTCATATTTTCATTCAGTCTCCTTTGTGGTTCTATTATGGGTTTGCAGTTTTCTTCCAAAAGAATGCGATGCATACAAAGACTAGGACTGATGCCTGTCAGATCATCAATGGTATATCCTATTACCTTGCAGTGTTTGTTGACTACTGTACGCACCTTTTCCTCTTCCTCCTGTGAAAGGTCAGCTCCAATAATGATGGGAAATGAGGAATTGTCAGTGTCTAAGTAGATATACCTGAGCTTGGGTGGTAGGGGTTTCATTTCTACCCTTGGTGCATCGGATTCTGGTGCTAGAGTGCAAACAAACTCTGTGACAGGCTCAGCCTGTTGGTCCACAACATGAGCTTGTTTGTCGATTTCAGGTACGGTTTCTTCTGCCACGAATTTTGCCACCTGTTGTAGAGCTATCTCATCTCTATCTATAAGCCCAATGACTAGGCAACCTAGTAATTCATCCTCATGTGTCTCCATCAGTTGAGATGCCTTGATAAGTGCATCAACAGGGTCTGGTACAGCATCAACAATGCAGCACTGTCCAGTTCCAAATTCTGTTCTTTGCGCCTTCTGGACATTGAACTCTACTGCATCTTCTCCTAGTCGTAGTGTCAATGTTCCGTTTGCACAATCAATCATAGCTCTTGCTGTAGCTAAGAAGGGACGCCCCAAAATGATGGGTATCTTCTCATCCTCGGTCATATTCATCACTACAAAATCTACCGGGATGTAAAAGTTGCCAACCTTGACTGGAACATCTTCCAGCACTCCCACAGGACATACAAGTGATCGGTCTGCTAGCTGTATTGTCATCCTTGTGGGTTTGATGTCCCTAAGGTTCAAGTTCTGAGTGATGGAGAGCGGAAAAAGGCTGACACTGGCTCCTAAATCGCATAGGGCTCCCTCAATCTTATTGTCCCTGATGTTTAGAGGGATTGTGAAGCTTCCTGGGTTTGAGCATTTTCTGGGCGGATGGTGCTGAATGAGGGCACTCCCTTGGGCTGTCATGGCTACTGTCTCGATGTCATCATTGGTTCTTTTCTTGGTCAAGATGTCCTTGAGGAACTTGGCATATGACGGCATCTGTGTAACTAAATAACTAAAGGGAACATTAACATAAAGCTTATTTAGCATCTCCTTAAACTTACTGAATTGCTTTTCCAGTTTGGACTTGAGGTACACTTCTGGATATGGGAGAGGAGGCTGATAGGGTCGGACTGTCTGGGGCTGTTTCTCAGCCTTCTTAGTACTCACAGGCTTACCCACTGACTCAGCCTGTGTCTGCACTGTTTGCCCTGAGTTGGATGTTGATGCTGTCTGGTCTACAGCATCAGGTTGTCTTAGTGTTGTGCCCCTTAATTCCTTCCCACTGTGAAGTGTTACAGCCTTGCAGTGCTCATTCCTTGAATTCTCTATTTGTTCCCCTGGAAGGGCTCCTTGCTGATTAGTAGACATAGAGGCTTGTTGAGCAATTTGATTTTCGAGGATTCTGTTGTGAGTTTTGATTTGACTAATTTCCTCACTCATCTTGTTCTAGTTTTCCAAGATGGACTGCAGCATGCTCATCATGTCGGTGTTGTTGCCTTGTTGTCCTCCTTAGTTCTGTCTTTGGTATTGGGGCTGTCCGCCTTGATTCTGTCTTTGGTACTGGGGCTGTCCTCCTTGGTTTTGTCGCTGGAATTGAGGCTATTGCGGGATTCTTTCTTCATTTGATCCCCTCCAAGAGAAATTTGGATGATTCCTCCAAGATGGATTATAAGTGTTCCCATATGGTCCTAGCTTCTGCTAGATGAAATTTGCTTGCTCAGAATCACATTCGGTGAAGAGTGGGCAATTGGATGTGCTGTGAGGTCCTCCGCATCCTTCACAGTCTGAGGCTATGGATGTGGCTGCCTTGACGTGAGCAGTCCCTAATTGTTTTCTGAGGGCTTTAATTTCTGCCTCTAGCTTGGTTACTCTGTTTACCCCAATTATTCCAGATGCCTTGACTCCCCTGATCTGGGTTTTCCTTTTGGACAGGACTTCAAGAATGGCAACTCTATCATTGTAGTCCTTGTCCAGAAATGACCCATTCGCCATTTTGTCGAGAGTTTTCTGGTCTTCATCACTCAAGCCGCAATAAAATTGCTCAAGTTGCGCGGCCTCATCAATTCTGTGGTTTGGACATCTCCTCATCAATCCCTTAAAGCGCTCCCAAGCATCACGAATGGATTCATCATAGTGCTGGGAAAAACCGATGAGTTGCTGCCTCAAGTTTGCAGCTTTGCTCGATGGGTGGTACTCCTTCAAGAAGGCTCTGACCAGGCTGTCCCAATCTGTGAAATGGCCTGCCTCATGGTTGTTAAGCCATTCGAATGCTGCGTCTCTGAGTGAGAATGGGAAGACTCTCATGTATAGCTGCTCCTTGGTCATTCCAGCTATGTTTATAGTGCTACACACCCGCAGAAAATTCTGTAAGTGTGAATTTGGATCTTCTGAGGGTAAGCCTCCAAATGTGCGACTCTCCAACATGCTCAGCAGGTTTGTTCTGATTTCATAGGGGGCGTCTACATCTGGGATGGTTATGCTGTTGTGGATGATGGTGGTTGGTGGTTGTAGGAGCTGGGACATGGGGATGTAAGGTCACACAGGCTGAGCCTGTTCAACCTCTGGGTGTGCTCCTTCGTTGAGTCTGTCCGCCATATTGTGCTGTTTCTCCTTGTTCTTCTTTCGGAACTCAAGGGCCGCCTTTTCAATCTCCTGGTGGAAGGTTAGAGATGGCTTCTTGCTCCTGGTTTGGGGCATGCACCACCTGAAAGCTTCAAACTTGGAAAAAGAAAGGGGTAAGTAATAAAAAGCCTAATTAGTCAAAAATAGAAAGTAAAAGAATCAAGCGCCAGTCCCTGGCAACGGCGCCAAAAACTTGATGCGTGTGCTACCCTGCAAGTGCATAGGGTTTTTGTAGTACTTTCATCAACGTCGTATCCACAACGACTGGGTTGAATCTGTTTTCCTTCAATTTCGGACAAACTAGACTTGAAAACAATTTAAACAAGAGTGGATTAGATGATTAATGATTAAAACTAAAAATGAGCAGTAAGGTAAATATAACAGCAAATTAAACGAGGAAGAGATCAGGAATGGTGAGTTCTTAGGCATCTAGGGTCCACATGTCCTGATTTATGCTTATAAATTGCTCAACAGCATCATCACAGGATGAGCCTGTGGATGAGGCTGTGACTAATGAGATGTCTTGTCGGGGCTCCCAACCTGAGGTACTATCAATGGCTTTCGATCTTATTAATAGTTACTTAAGCTTCTATCTACCCCCTGTCACTAGAGTAAACGTCCACTTAAGGATGAAATTTAATGTCGGTGCTAATACCCACAGTCTCTCCCTACCTTCTTTCGAATGTCTAAGGAGTGAAGGCTGACTATTGTAGGTCTAGCACTCCTAGCTTCTCCTTTCGGTCCTTCACCAGGCTGCTACTAAACTAAGAACATGCCACCCAATAATCAATCAAGAATCAAACTAGGGGTTGTGTTTTCTCTTGACTATACTGTCATGGAATGAGGCTGTGCTGGGCACAGCCTGATGCTGTTGACAGCAAGGGAGTCAATTATAAGATTGGTTCTTGCAGGCGCTCTTAACCTATACTGCACCCATTTGCTTTCGCTCACAGGTGCCTCCCATGGTTCTCATCTTCCATATGCTTTCGCATTGGTCAAACTCAGGGGATTAAGATTGGTGTTGAGGCTAATTCCTCAATTAATTTGTAGCCCTGTCACAAGCTAAAAACTAAGAGTTAGTTGTTGTTGTTCTAGTAGCTATGGTTTCTCCTTTCGGTTCTTCACCTAGCTACCTGTGTTCATGCATGGGTTTGATCAGAACCTATACATGGAGAAAGCTCTCAACAACTAAAGCATGAAATATGGTTAAGAACATGAGCAATTTTATTTCGCAAAAACCAGATACATGCTTCCCCCTTCAACTTAAGGAGGGGTAGTTTAGTTCATAATCAAGGTTACAGAATTCATGGAAGAATGGATTGGCATAGTGTTTTTGAACAATCTGGATGTTAGGAACAACACGATTACTGCCCAGAAAGGCTGCAGAACCGTGTTTTCCTTTGGACCCTTGGTGTTTCTGGGTCCCACCTCTGTTCTAAAGAACTCTGCAACTAAGGGGTTTTTGGGTGTTGATCCGGGCTTGTTTTCTCTTCTTCTCTTCTCCCTTTTTGTAGATGCACCTCCCTTTTTTTCCTTCTCCCAACTTGCTGGAGAGCATGGGTGCTTGGGCAAGTTGGCTTGTCAGCTCCTTCATCGTGTGTGTCAGGATAAGAACCATAGGGAGCGTGATGATATGGTGCAATTTGCTGGTCTGCAGCTTTTGAGGAATAATTGGAGGGAATAATGGACTTTTGAGTGGGCAATCCTCTAGCATTCCTTTGGGTATTAAACTATCATTCCTGCCTGCCAAAAGGTCTTCTGAAGCACTCAGGTTGTGTTTTGCAGGCTCCATGTGCAGGATGAGCAAGTGGTGTAATTTAATATTGTTCCTGTAAATCTAGGTTTTGCAGGACGCACAGCATGAGGCTGTCGACATACAGGCTGTCAACTTTCCCTTCAATTGATTTATGCTTCTTCTGCCGATGATGAGGTGTCATGAAGACTTCTTGGATCAAAGTGAGGGCAATGAGCTTCAGTGAAAATCTTGTGATTTGAAGATGGTTTGAGGTCTTCAATTGAATTTTCGATGAACAACAGCCTCAGGGTCAAGCTCACAGGTTCCACCACAGGCTCATGCTGTGGCTGAGGCTGTATCTTCAAATTCTTTAGTGAAATCCTCTTGAATTGATTGAAATGCACCTAAAATCACTAATCAAGCAGTAAGGGATGGAAATTGGAGGAATATAGTGGAATAATGCATAGGAGGCATATAATCATATTGAATTTAAAACAATTTGCGCCCAAAAATATGCCCTAAACTATGCATATTTCACATGCATCAACAAATGCAAGCAGCGGAAGTCTTTAACACAACACAACGGTAGATAGTTTGAATATGATTCATCACAGGATGGATCTGGGGCTGGAAGAAGGAGCGCCACAGCTTGCCTCGAATGTTCCTCAACTAAGCACAAATCAAACTACGTGACCGAGTCACGCAGGCAAGGGGTGAGTCCGAAGTGCTCTCTGGGTGAAATCCATAAGTCAAGAAAAATATATAAGCAACCATTAACAACCAAGTCACGGTATAACATCCAATTCATAAGCAATCAAACCGAAGATTCTCACAAACCTTACATAGTCAACTGTATCGTCCAAGACAAACTAATCTATTTTATTAGCAGAGCCCCTATCACAAATTAAATTTTGGCCTTCACCAGGTAGCCGATGTACCATGACCCGGGGTACTCCCCGTAAACTCAAAATCATTAATAAACTGGCACAGACAGGGAACAGTGTCACGTATTGGGACTTTTAGGCATGCAAAGACCTAGTGTGAACCAAATTCATGTGCAACAACCTAACAACCAAGTGGTAGCGGAGCAAAGGTTTTATTCATGAAGGATGAGGGCTTTGGGGTTGTTGGTTCTGATCTGATGCCAATCAGTGCACCAATAGGCACGCTAACAGGCTGCTGCAGCTTGCGCAAGATGAATCTTTTGCGGAATAGGACTTGCTATGAATACCCGACCCAAAATCACTTGGGCCTATTCACCTATTCCCTTCACCTTCTTCCTCGGGTCAATCCTATGTCATTGGAGTCGCCACCAAAATTTTATTAAGGACAAAACTTGGGAAAATTCTTTGAATGACTCCTTTAGGCAACCGGTCTTGGCGAACCAAAGACATGAGATCGGGTGTTCGTCATGGATGGGAAGGTGTTAGGCACCATCCATGTTGGGTCGAAACTTTGTGCAATCGAAGAACTTATGTATGCCTTGTGCAAATGTGCAAGTGTGAACAACAAACACATAAAAACTGAATTTAAGAAGAAAGGGGAGAAGAAGAAGATTTGGCTTAAGTCTCCACCACTAGAGACCACCTACGTACCTCGGCGACCGGGTTCAAAGCCCACGTAGTTCTTGACATGCCATCATAGCAATCACATCATCATAAACATCATCAAATCCCCAGAAAAGAATAAACACGGAAAGGGTTTAGGGTTACCTCTTGTAGCCCTCCTCTAGCTCCTTTAATTGGGTTGTGTTGTATCCCAACCTTCTTCCTACTTCTTTGCTCTATCTTGGATTCCCTTCTTGGTCTATCCTTGCTCATTCTTGGATGATGCTACCCACGAAATTTCTCCAGAGTTTCTGCCTATAGGAATGTTTCTAGGCTTGGAGAAGTAGAGTTTCTCCAAGCAAACAAAGCTTATGGGGGTGAGTGCAGGGGCGTGGACGAATTAATTATGAAGATCTTGGCCGAAAATTTGGGCCAAAACCATGTAGAATCGAATGAGAAATGAAAATCGGCAAAAAATTAGTTTCTGGGGGCCCATGTCCGCCAGGACCTGGCGATCATCCCTGAGGACCTGGCGGTCATCCCTGCATGTCCACCAGGACCTGGCGGTCATCCCGAGATGGCCGCCCGGATCCTCCGATTTCTCGCATTTTTTCCTTTTTTCAGCCCCCAATCCCCCTAATTCCGCTCTGATTTGATCTAATCGTGTAATTAACCCCTAATCAACCCAGAAAAATCCTCTTTTCTTGATTAGTACTCCTCCTAGTCATCCATGACTGATTGACACACATTAAATCCCCATTTTATGAAAAAATCATACCAAAAACACTTTTACCATTTTAAGGATGATTTGATTCTGATTTTCCACGAAAATCAGAGCCAAGATTAGTCTGCAAGTAAAATGTTTATGGGCTAATCAACTCTGGAGAATCCATTATTTCATTAACTTGGGCCTCTAAATTCATTCCTAACCAAAAAATAAATCATCTCAATATAATTGAGTTGACAATAAATAAGAAAGCCCAAGCAATGAAATGAAATATATTTTAGTGCATTAGACCTTAGTGTATATTTTTATCCTAAGATTCAATCATCTAATTAATCCTAGAATTCATACACATAAAGGTTCAAATTACCAAAATATATAAATTCTACTAAAATAAATTTCGAACATGTATTAATCCCAAGACCAAATCATCTCATCAATCTCAAGGTTCAGGCATGTTAAAAATCTAATTTAATAGAATAACCGTGGGTCAAATTTGGGTGTTCACACTTGCTGGCTGGAACTTTTGGGATCTTTTACACTAATCAACGTGGGTAGAAGCAGGGATTGGAGGTGCTGAAATTGCTGAACAAAGAGGGTTGTCGAATCAGGTTTGGTTCTTTTTACATAAAAAAAACTTGGTTGTTAGGTGGATTTCGAATTGTTAGGGCTATTTTGGGTGCTTGCCAATTGTGAATTTTTGCTGGTCGATTTGTGATTATGCGGAAGATTGGAGTTTCTTGCTGATCCTTGGGTACCCGCATCTGGTTGTATCAAGGAGTGTCGACTTTTATTTTTTGGATAATTGTTGACTTATGTTTTCTTGTAAACACTTTATTGGAGAATTGTGTTGAGATTTCTAGTTAAGGATGACTAAAGAGAAGCCACCTCTTGGAGAAAATCTACAAGAGACGAGTGCGACCACTACTCACGGGACAAAATCGAAGCAAGGGGACGACCCAAAGCAAGATGGAAAGAAGGCTGCTGATCCGAAGGAAAAGGTTGACAGGGGCTGATCCAAGAGTAGGGGTCCAGCGAAGATGGGAAATCCGACTGTAGATGCTGCTATTTTGATCCTTCAACAATGCTTTGAAAAGATTCAAGGACGGTTGAATGGCCTCGTGGATAGAGTTGACGAATGTGAAGCTAGCAGTGAAGGTAGAACGGATGAGGTTCAGGTGCTAAGACAACAGCTCACAGATCTTAACATCGAAGTGAATGAAGGGTCTCAAACTCTCAAGGAGGAGTTTGACAAGCTAAAAGCATCGTTCAAGGGGCGATCGCTGAATTACAAGTACAGATTGATGTGCTGTCAAAGCAACTTGATGTGGAAGGCCAAGAGTTAAGAGAACTGAAGGCAGGGAATAAACACATGGAGGAAGAATTGGCTCTATGTAGGAGAGCACTTGCAAGTGGCGAGGGAGGTGCATCTACACGCGCACTACCGAAAATTGACATACCTAAGCCATGTTAGAAACAATGTTTTGCTAATGCCTCCTTGTCTCATACAGGTTTTGATATTGACAAACCGGACATTGATTCAAAATGACGACAAACCCGAGGCAAAAAGAAATCACTCCCAAAGCAAAAATAAATGACTCAAAGAGAAGAAATGCAAAGTGAAAAAGAGCACAAGAATTGAAGCACAAGAAGATTTAGGAACCTAATTGTAAAAGGTTAACACTCAAATTCTTCTAAGACGTTAGGTCAAACATAATCATTTTTTTCTCATGCATAGCATTTTTTTTATCAATCATAAAAACGGTTTTTGAGCACTAAACATCGATGTTATGTTTCTAAACATCGATGTTCCTGACTTCTAAAAGGTTTATCAAAAGCGACAGTAGCTCAAAACATCAATGTTGGCATCCCAAACATCGATGTTCTCCTGACCGATTGCATTTCAAGATGTTTTGCAGAAACACTGTTCAAACATCGATGTTCATTTTCAAACATCGATGTTCTACTGTTCAAACATCGATGTTCAAAGTTTAAACATCGATGTTCTATTGTTCATTATTTTAAATTGTTTTGGCAGTGCTCCAAAACATCGATGTTCAAGTTTAAAACATCGATGTTTTAGTGACCGTTGGACCAAAACATCGATGTTTAAGTTTAGAACATTGATATTTTAGTGACTGTTGGCCCAATAATTCATATTTACTGGCCAAACATCGATGTTCTAGTGCTAAACATCGATGGTGTGCCGTTTTAAGCAGAAACCTTTTGCATCTTTCTATGTTCTTTTTTCTAAAGGTGTTTTGGAATGATTCCCCAACGGTCATATAAGTTTTTAGACATATAAATAGAGCATTTACACCTCTGTTTATTCACAATCAACTCTCCATACATTTATCATTCATTGATACACATTCATTCAAGTTTTTATGAGCTAATATCCTTGAGATTTGAGAGAGTTGCCTTATAGTGCTTATCTTGTTACTCAACATCCACTCTTTGAGAGAGTTTCTATTTTGAGTGTTGTGAGTGTTGTTGTACACTTGAAGGGAGGTTTGTTCCCTTGTTGTGATTCATAGGAAGAGGGTTTTCTTTCTGTGGAAGTGAGGTATCTTCAAGCAGGAGTGTTGAGGTTCATGTGACTTGAACTCTCAGGTTGTAAACGGTTTGTTAAGCACCCGAAAGCTTATCGTAGATAGTGAAATCTTCGAGAGAGTCTCTCGGAGGACTAGATTAGCCACACAAGTTGTGTCTGTGAACCAATATAAAATTCGGTGTGTCCTTCATTCTTTCATTTCCGCAATTATTTCCTGCAAGTTTTTGATTTTGTCCATAAAACACTATTCACCCCCCCTCTAGCGTAGGGCACCTATTCTAACAAGCCAAATATCTATCATGGAACGCGAGTGCCTAAGGAGCTTGACATTTTTTCTGCTCACTGTGAATCAATACTTTGCAGGAGTACGAATTACGAATGAGGACCAAAAAGTGCAAATTGATTCTAGGTACTTCAAGGATGCTGCTATACTTCGCTGGAAACAAAGATTAGAGACCTTCGAGGTGGAAAAAAAGAGGCTTTCATGGGTCGAGTTTGTAACAGAACTCAAAGCACAGTTCTACCCCAAGTATGCTGATAGGGAGGCGAGAAGGAAAATGCACAACATTAAACAGGGGGACAGTATTCGGAAGTACGTGAAGGAGTTTCAAGAGCTGAAGTTTGAGATTCTATGCATGCCAAATTATGAAGCATTTGACATATTCGTTGGAGGCTAGCAAGATTGGACACAAATGGAGGTCGATAGAAGCGAGGTTGAGGCCTTGGACGATGCTATTCGAGTGGAGGAGCAGGTTACAAGGGAGACAAGCTGAAGAGCTCTAATCACGAGGATGGTGATTCTAAAAGTGGTGGAGAGAAGGCTAACTTCGGGAGTTATACATCATCAACAAAGTCAAGTGACACCAAATTTGTGGGAGGAGGCAAAAGTGATGATAACAAACCGTGGGAATGTTTTCTGTGCAAGAGTCCACACAGTGTTCACGATTGTCCAAAGAAGCAAAAGCTTGCTACGGTAGTGAAACACATTGAAACAGAGGAGCAAGCCCAGAACAAGCAAGGAGGTGGGGTCAGAATGGCACCACTAGAAAGACTCAGAGTTTGAACTGGTGACACGAGGATTTTCAGTCCTCTGCTCTACCAGCTGAGCTATCCCGACCATTTCCAACAGGCCATTTTCATCATTTTAACATGGCAAATTTCACTGAGAGGAAGAAGAAAAGAAAAGAAAAAAGGCTATAGATGCAATAGCTAAACCAAACTAGAAGGGACGGATGTTCGTACGAGTTCAAGTTGGAGGTACAGAGTTGGATGCTTTGGTTGACATAGGTGTGTGAGGACCCGACCTAAAATCACTTGGCCTCCTCACCTATCCCTTCTCACCTTCTTCCTCGGGCCAATCCCATGTCAATAGAGTCGCCACCTAAATTTTATTGAGGACAAATTTTGGGAAAATTCTTTGAATGGCTCCTCTAGGAAACTGCTCTTAGCGAACCAAAGACATGGGATTGGGGGTTCGTCATGGATGGGAAGGTGTTAGGCACCCATCCATATTGGGTCGAAACTTTGTGCAATTGAAAAGTTTATGTATGCCTTGTGTAAGTGTGCATGTGTGGAAACAAAAGAAAGGAAAAGAGGGAGAGAAGAAGAAGAATTGGCTTGCATCCTGTTGTGAGACCGAACTACCTACATACCCGAGTGACTGGGGTCCAAGCCACGTAGTTCTAAACATGGCATTAGCGCGCCACTTACATCATCAAAAGCGTTATCAACTAGTCAACAAAATTATATAAAGGGACTAGTGTTACCTCTTGTAGCCCTCTTTTAACTCCTTGGATTGAGTTGTGTTCTACACCCACCTTCCTTCCACTTCTAAGCTCAATGGTTGTTCCCTTCTTGATCTTCTTTTGCTGGACTAATGGTGATGCTCCCCACGAATTTTCTCCAGAGTTTCTGCCTAATAATGTGTTTATGGACTTGGAGAGGTAGAGTTTCTCCAAGCACTAAGAGCTAATGGGTGTGTATGTGAGAGAGAATGTGTGCCCTTTGAAATGTGAAAGGGGGTCCTATTTATAGTGTTCTAGAGAGCCTAGGGGCGTGGACCTGCTTAATGATCAAGATTATGGCCGAAAATCGGTCCAAAACCACGTAGAATTGAATTAGGATGGAAAATCGGGAGAAAAAATCATTGTAGGACGCCTATGACCGCCGTGGCGGGTGGTCATCGCGTGATGGCCGCCTTAACCGCCCGGTCAAGAAAGAATTGGGCGCTCTTGCCTTTCTTTAGCTCTCAATCCCCATAATTTCTCCCCGATTCGATCCTGCCGCATAATCAACCCCTAACCAACCCAGAATCACTCCATTACTTGATTACTACTCCCCCCAATCACCTCCTAATTGATTGACAAACATTAAATCCCTATTTTATGCTCAAATAATACCAAAAACACTTTTACCATTTTAAGGGTAATTTAACTATGATTTTCCACAAATTTCAGAGCTAGAATTATCCTGCAAGGAATGTGTTAATGGGCTGATTAAACTCTGGAGAGCTCCTATGTCATTAACTTGGACCTCTAATTTTATTCCTAACTCAAATGTATATCATCTCATTATGCTTGGGTGACAAATAAAAAAAAAGCCAAATAAATATAATAAGGTATATTTTGGCTAAATAAACCTTAGTATGTATTTTTATCCTAAGATCAAATCATCTCATTAATCATAATACTCTAATACATAAAGGTTTAAATTGCCTAAATATATATGAATTTCACTAAAATAAATTCTGAACATATCCTATCCTTTGGATAAAATCATCTCATCAATCCAAAGTTAGAACATATTAAAAATCTAATTTAGAGAAACATTCATGGGTCAAATTTGGGTGTTCACAGAAGTCCCTCGTTGGTGAGTCCTTAGTGAATAAGGACGAAACAACGCAAGAAAAGAACAACGAAATTTGATTGATGCAAGCGGTGTGTTGCCATGGGTTGGAGCATCACATGCTCCACTCTAGGAATTATATCATCCTGAAGGTGTGGGATCAGCCCTCGGTTCACGGGAATCATCTCATCCTTTGATTACCACAGAATCATCTCATCTATCGGGTTGTCAACAAAGAATCATCTCATCTTTGCCAACTAGGGATTTGGCTCCTCCCTAAGGGATGATTTCGGCGTCACCTACTTTCTTGGTCTAGTGGGAATCCTCTCATCCCATGTCTGTGATCGTAGGGAAGATTTGGCTCCTCCCGTAGTTTGGGGATCATCTCACCCCGTGTTTTGCCAGAAGTAGGTCCTCGGCTTATGATTTATTTGCCTCAAGGTTAGTCCGTTTTTGGACATTCTCATCTCATGGTTTGCGGGAGCAGGGTCTCGGCTTTTGGTTTCAAGGTTTGCAGGAGCTCGATCCCGGCTTTGGACTCTTTCATGTTTGGATTCTCTAACGCTTGGTTTGCGGGAGCTGGGTCCCGACTTTAGGTTTGGACTCTCTCATGGTTTGCGAGAGCTTGGCCCCGGCTTTTGGTTTGCGTGTCTCTCAGGGTTTGCGGGAGCTCAGCCTCGGCATTGGGTCGTGTGTCTCTCAGAGTTTGCGGGAGCTCAATCCCGGCTTTAGTTCTGGATTCTCTCATGTCTTGTTTTGTTCATGTCTGGGTTCATCCCGTGTCTAGGTTTTCTCATGGTTGGGTTCGCTCATATTTCTCGGGACTGTGAAGGTTGGGACTTTGGCTTTCAGTTGGATTCTCTCATGTATGGATTACGAGAGCCGGGTCCCGGCTTTGGGTCTCAAATCTCAGCTTTGGGTAGGGACTAGGTTCGATTGTTTCAAGGTGGCAAGGACTGGGTTTTTGGCTTACTGGCTTTCTATACCTCACGTCTGGGTTCGTACATGTATGGATCCCTTGATGTCTGGTTTGTCCCGTGTCTGGGTTTGCTCATGTTTGCAATCTCTCGTGTTTGGTTTTGTTTTATGGCTCATCTCAAGGTTAACAAGTACTGGGTCCTCACATCTCTGGGTAGGTGTGATAGATATGGCCTCGAGATCTAGTTACCTCCTCTCATGCTCTCAAGTGTTGGTTGGTCTGGGTTGGATGTGATTGTTTCTCCGAGTTATCTCTGATTCCCTCATAGATTTGGAGAAGGTGCCATTTCAAGGTGGGGTTGTCTGGATGTCATTAGGTTCGAGATGAGGATGAAGTGTGTTGTGTCCCATGAGACATACAAATCAAAAGCGAGGCATGATGCCCCCAGCATCCCATCACAACCTTAGAGATGGGGCTGAGCATGCCCCTAGTTCATGATTATCCCAGTTCCTGAGTGGGTTTGAAGGAGATGGGGTGAGTCGTGCCCCTTGCCTAGATGTGGGCACACCATGCCCCTAGTTTGATTTTTTCGAAGTGGGGCATGATGCCCCCGATAGATACTACTTGTGGCTCAGGTGATGGGGTTCAAAGTGTCTCTGGTTTGAATGTGGGCGCATCATGCCCTTGGTTCGGTCTTTTCGGGGTGGGCATGATGTCCCCAACATCGTAGTTTCAAATATAGGGATATCATGTGTCTAGTTTAGGATCATCTCGGGCGTCTTAACCCATAGTCAAACAGGTGGTCTACCTCTTTTTACTAGTCATAGTCAGATAAATGGGCCTGCCGTGCCCCTAGGGTAATCGATGAATCAAAATGGAGTAACATGCCCCCTGTATGATTTCATAAAAAGTATTTGGGGACCGCCATGCCTTTAGGTATATCACTTATCTTTAATTCAGGGCACGTCATGCCATTACACCAAGTCATCAAATCATTAGTTGAAAAAGTCATCTCGGGGCATCTCATGCCCATACTCACAAATTAACTTCATGGTATATGGCATGGTTTACCCTTAGTGTGTAAATCCATTTCTGACTCGAGCTTAACAAAAATGATATGCCCCTTGAAAAATCAATTCAACAACATTGAAATCAACCTTGACCAAATATCGGGACATGACATGCCCTTTTGAAAGAATCGGCTTGATGAAATTATTGAACATGCCCTTAGTGTGTAAACCGACTGGCGACTTGACAAGTCAAAACCAATTATAAGTCCTTAAAGCACAATTAGGAAATCGACGGGACAACTCAAAAAAGTGGGGCGTGACATGCCCTTTTTGTACAAAAGTCATTAAAATCCCGGGCATAACATCCCCTGTGTGTAAATAAACGTGGCGTTTAAACAACTAAAAAATTAGTGTAAAAACATCTTGACCAAAAACCGAGGTATGACGTGCCCTTAGAGTCTATAAGTGATCGTAGAGTCTACANTCCCGTTATTAAACCCAGGAAATGTAAGTCTACATCAAGTGATGGATTTATGACATTGTCACTTTCATTGATCAATTACCCTCAATCAAGTCTACCTCATCAAGGAATCCTTATTCTACATGTGAGTGATGCATGAGCATGTCTACAATGTGCGTATCTTTTCAATGCATGGGGACGCCCCTAGCTTCTACATGTTCGTTTTTGGATGCAAGTGCTTGTGACATGTTTCTCTTCCTTTTCTCACCTCTCTTCCCTTCCTCTTATTTTTCTTTCTATGTTTTTCCCTTTTCTCTTCTCCCTTCCCCCTCTTTTCCTCTCTTTCCCTTGTCTTCTCTCTTCCCGTCTCTCTCCTTTTCTCTATCTCTCGCCCTTCCTCTTCCATTTTTCTCTTTTTCTCTCACTCAGCCCCTTATCTTCTTGGGTTTGCTCTCTCTTTTCTCCCTGGTTGCAAGTGCTTCCTAACTCTACGTGATGTGTCTGTTTCTTGAGTGCAAGTGCTCTCTACTTCTACATGGTGTGTTTGGATGTAAATGCCCCTATTATGATGCATGAGCATTGAAAATCATTCGAGCCAAGGCGAAAGTTAAATAACTTGAGAGAAAGTGAGTTATCCCATAGAAAAGCTTTTAAAAAAAGAATTCCCAATGACTATGAACTCATTTATTTTAGATTCTAATTAGGACCCCAGGGGTGGATATTCCTCGTCGAAAAGTTTGACGGATGAAAGGTCTTCTAACTGGGCAAAGCAAATGGTTGAGTACATATCCCTTTGGAAATGGATGGAGGCGACGTGTCTGGATGAATGTGCATGATCAATTTAATGTCTATCTTCAATCAGTGGTCTTCGCAATGTGAAAGGATGTGGTCTGGTGTATAGATTTGTCATTGTTGGCTACTATCCTCATTTTCATTTTTATTTTCATTGCCTTAACTTTTGCCTAGGCCGCCCTTTCGGGTTTTCAACCTAGCGGACTTTTCCTTTCTTTTCTCTTTTAATTTTTTTCTTCTTTTTTTTTTTAATTTTTTTTTTGGAGTAGCAACCATAGACACAGAGTAATGAGACCGTGAAGTTTGGGCAAAATAAAGTGAAGCGCCCGACCCGTATTTACCGAACACAGTAAACATGTGCCGAAACTATTCCTATTGATAGAACAGACAGTACATCGCATGTAACGCCCCGAATTTTCGGTACTTAATTTCTATGGAGTTTCCAGAATTTTTGGAATTTAATTTCCAATTTTACCCTTGCATGATTTTCAGGAATTTTGGTCAAAAAAATATTATTAATAATTTATTTTCCTTGAAATTATTTCTTTTATGTGAAATAATCTAAGGTATTGGATCTAATTTGTGTTTCAGGGAAAACACATGGCTTGATGTAGTTTTGCCTGAAACTACGTCGTTTTGGGTTTAAAGTAAAAACAAAATCAAATACTAAACCCTAATCTATGGGCGCGTTGACTAGGAGGAGAGTTGACCGCGCCTTAGACCAAAACGACGTCGTTTTGGTCAAGGCCGGCCAACCCTAACCCTTTTCTCTTTTCTTTCCCTCTCTCACCTTTCTTTTTCTCTTCTTCTTTCTCTCCCGCCGCAGCTTTGCTTTTCCTCTCCTCTCCCACGTTTCTCTCCCACGACTCCACTGATAACTCCTCCCCAAATCGTGGTCGGTAGTTACTCCCCGAATCTCCTTCCCCTTAATCTTTTTTCGTTTTCTTCTGATTCATTTTCTCTGCTCGCTTCTCACCTTTCTTCTCTCCTTCTTCCTCATCGGGCCGCTGTCGTCACTTATTCCCCATTACGCCGCCATCGCCCTGCATAGGAGGAGAGTCATTTGTGATTAAGGACCGGTGGGCTCGCCTCGGCTGCACGTGTTCTTGAGTTCGAGCCGCCGCTGCCGCCGTGGTTGTTGCGTGTTGAGGTGCGCTTGACGGTAGGTCAGCAGCGATCAGATGGGGTTAATGTTGGGTGAGGGAGGTCGGGTACCAGTTCACGGCGAGGAGTCGCCGCCATCGCTGGTAGGCCTTCATCTTTTCTCTTCCTCCTTTTCTTTTGCTTGCTGTGCTTGCGGTTGGATTTTGATTCCAGGCAGTGAGTGTGTGCTCGGTTGCAGGAAATTGATGCCGAATTGTGGCTATGGTTGGAGTTTCTATCTGTAGATCTCGAGATTGGAGATGCTTGACAGATCCAAGACCTTTGTTTGAGGATCCGTTGTTGTTGTGAACGGTTCATTTTTCCCGTAAGCATTTTCGGCACCTATCCCTGTTCTAATTTATTGTTTGGATGCACTGTAATAGCGGTGTGGTTGGTGATGATGACGGGATTCGGGCTTTTGACAGTTTGTGGAGAACGTTTCTTCATTCTGGGATTTTGGTGCTTTTTCGGCGAGGGCTGACCGGAATCCGGTGAGGCTCGGGTTGCTGTTCCGGCTAGACATAATTTTTTTTCCGGCATTACATGGTAATTCTCGATGTTGGCCGTTATTTGATTTTGTACATGTCATGTTTTGTAAATGCATTTAATTAATGTATTAAAACGATATGGACTTAGTGGAAACCGGGTGTGCACGTTGTGAGTGGCGCGGCCGGAATCCTACCGACGCATATAGGCCTAGGTCGGAAGACTGGGCTCGAGTTTATAAAATAGTTGGATTATTTTTATAACGATTTGGGCCAGGCCCAATTAATGATATTAAGGATATATAGGCTTTAGGCCGAGTGACTATTATGGGAATGGGCTTTAGGCCCATTGGATAATTAAAACTGACAACTATTATGGATATGGACCTTAGGTCCAAAGGAAGATAAAACCTATTGTTTTAATTTAAGTGGACCTTTAGTCTCGGACTAAGATTATAAGATTGTTTGGGCTTAGACCTTGATGGTTTAGTAACGGGCCTTAGGCTAGGTGATAAACTCAAGATCATACATTGGCATGCATTTATTTATTTGTGATGAGTAAGCATCTTATATGATGTGTATATTCGTAGGAAGTTATGGACATAGGAATGTTGAGGCGGAACGAGGCTTCGGCTTTCGAGACAATTAATACGGCCCAAGTGAGGACATATAAACCTTTGTATGCGTACTGCCTACAATACTCGGTTATGTGTTGTGGTTCATTAAGTGATAACATTTGTTTGGCATTTAAAGTTGTATGTGTGTATGCCTCTTGTGTTGATGTTGTTGTTGCACGGTGTATCATGATGATGATATCTTTGTTGTTGAGTGCCTAGTTATGTGAACTGTGAGCCTATGTGATGTGGTATGCCAGTTGAGCATGATATGTTGTTATGATTAATAAATAATATATGACTTTGTGGTTCGTGTGGTGACTTGAGGGTTGAAGGCCCGGACTTGAGAATAAGATATTAAATCCACACAATCCTGTTTGATCATAACGTATGGCACAATTCTTTAAGCATAATTGAGAATAACATACTATAATAATTCTACTGTGGGGCTGTTGACCGGTTGGTTCGAGTGGGAAGTGATACCCCTCGGGATTTCATGCGGGATAGCATGGTATATGCGGTTTAGCATGTGGGTCTGTGATGACCGGTTCTACCTCCCGCTTTCTATCTCCCCCTTTTTACCTCGCTCTTTCTCTCTATCTATCTCTCTCTCTCACTGATTGTAATGGGCCTTGCCCTGATTATATTGGGCTTAAGCCCTGGTTGTCTCATGAGACGGGACCGAGCTCGACACACACAGTAGAGGGCCCTAATAAAATATTAAATCTTAATAATAATAAAATACAACGATAATAAGATGATTAAAGGCAAGTTTAGGTTTTAAGTTCTGATGATGACTTTGTGTTGTGCAATGTGACTTGTTTGTGCACTATGATTGCTACTGCCTAATGCCAGTATTTGTGGTTGATTTGTATTAGTATAATTTGGTTTATTTGTTTGCGGTGAGACAGTGGTTGGTCTCACCCCCTTACAGTCTTTACACAGGTTAACTGATCGATGATCAGAAGAGCATATCAGCAGGTGGCGGTGCTTTCCTCCTCGGGTCGGATCCATAGGGTTCATTGCATGCATGTTGCTATGTATTTTTGTCTTCCGCTGCGTACTTGATTCCATTGTATTATTTATTATTTGATTAAATGTTGATCATGTTGTTGATACCGTATCCCAGGTAGAAGGGCATTTTGATCACTTCTCATGTTGTAATTAATTTAATGGGTTATTTGGGATATGGGTGTTTAGTTAATGATTTTCGTGTCCCTGGGATGATACGGGCAACTTAGTCATTTTATATTTAAATTCTATTTTATATTAATAAATTAGGACACATGCGTTTCATCGCAGTTAAAATACTACACAATAAATCCAAACACAGCAGAAGTTCCAAGACAACATCTGTCACCCACACTCGGGGACCATTATTTAATCCACACAAACTAGCCCAACAGCAGCAGTATAACCAGTATAAACAGCATTATATGCATCATAGGAAAGCAACAACACAACAACATATATAACAGAGCAGCGGAAGACTTATATGCACATGCAGCGGAGGTATGTATCCGGAGTCAGGTGGAGAAGAAAGCAGCAGCCATCGAACGTCGTACCTGAACTACGAAACAACTTAACCTACGGGATGAAACTTCGCAGGCGAGGGGTGAGTCCGAAATGCGCACCGACCAAGGATAAATAGTGATATGCAGGCAACCGTAATACTGTAAAGAAAACACAGGCAAGCAATAGCACATCTCAAACAAGACTGAGCCAAGACCTATAGAATATTTATTATTATTACCAATTTTATCTTCCAGGCCCCGTCACTGGACAAGCTAGGGTTGTACCAGGTTATCAATTAATTCCGGATGCCAGGTCAAAGAGAACCAAACCAAACCTTACCATACCGGGACCACGTCCCAAAATAACCATACCGGGTTCAACAACCCAAAATAACCATACCGGGTTCAACAACCCAAAAATAACCATACCGGGACCTCGTCCCAAAATATCAAACCTGACATGACAGCCCACCAATCCGGGATAAACATCTCCAAACCAAGTAACCGACCATAGCATCCCAAAATTAATTTTCAAACCATCGGGTCGTACCACTACTTTCCATTTGAAAATTAAATCATCATCTCAAATTCACTTTCCAATTTCTACTTCCAATATCCAATTTCCTTTATCCAATTATCCATAGTCAACAGTCCAACATCAATCTCACACAATATCCACAGAATCAATATCACAGTCCAACAACAGCAATAACCATAGCAGTCAAATAACCAACAATGAACATCTCAGTAGTTCAATCAATCAACAAAACACAAAAAGTATTACAGGCAACATATCAAGGGTTATCCATCCTCACCTTAGCCGATGATCAATTATGGAAATGTCCAACAGATTCCAAGTCCGGTTCCTCAACAAATTGCTCGTTATCAGCTCCTATATCAATCAAATAATATGCACACATAAGGTGATATGCAAATGCCAGACTAACACTGTATGCCGTAAAATAAATACTGACTCGTCGCGGTTACTGCCTCGGGTTAATTCTCCATTATCATCATAATTCACCATTTATTTTTCATGTGTCAAAATACCATACTATACTTATACCCGAATATTATTCCGGTATTTTATTACCTTGATAATACCCCTTTCCATATTTATTCTCCTTAAAATAATTATCATAATATACTTTATATATTTTTAGAAAATCATTTCCACAATTATATATATTTTCTCTTTTCCCAGAATTTCTTTTCTTTTTTTTTATTATTAAAATCAGACTGGGCCCAAAATAACAGCCAAAACCCATGGAACTCAACCCAACAGGTCAGCCCTGGCCCAGACGCAGAGCCCAGACCAAAGCATGAGCCACAAGCCCACGCCAGGCCCAGACCCCCGCCAACCCAAGCTGCAGCCGACCCGTTGAAGAAACGGGTCACTCACCCTCAATCCGGGTCTGCGACGGGCGATAGGAGGTGAAACAGCGGCGAGCAACGAACGGAGGCGAGGCGACGAGATCGAACAGATGATGGCGGCAAAAAGCTATCGGCTACTGAGCACGGCTGCAGACTGTCGACGACGAAGGGAGAAGCAACGACGACGAGCCAAACACAAAACGGGTCGTCGGGTCCTTGGCTGCCGATGGGGCGTCGAGTGGCGAGGGCGGGCGGCGACGGCTGTGTCTAGTCGGCAACGGCACGGGGAGCGCGATGGTGTGGGTGGTGTCTTGTGAGGCGGCGTAGTTCACTCCCTCGTGAACAGTAGCAGAGGGGTGAGGGAGAAGGAAAGGTGACGGTGATGATGAGGTGGCAGTTTCTGGTTGGGTGTGTGTTGTGTGTTATGTTTTTTTTATTTTTTTATGGTATGGGTTTTGTGTGTAGGTTTGTAGGCAGAAGGTGATGTCTGGGTACGTGTTTGCAGAAGGTGATGAAGATGGTGTGCACTGGAAGCAGAAGAAACACAGTCTTATAGGCATGCAAATCCACTGGTAAGGCACGGGTTACACAGGCAGTTCACAAGCAAAATGGGAGAAGGCAGTTGAATAATTGAGCTGCCTCAATTATATGGTACTGTGCAACATGTGAAGTGTGTCCCGCCTGGACCAGAAAATATCCAGTATACCCCCTTACCTTTATTTCTGGTCCCTTAACTGGGGGGTAAACCCGGCTTTTTTGAAGATTCCTGGACCCAAAAAATCCCAACTTTGGTCCGTAAAATTCGCATAAAAATCTCGAACGTGGGACAAGTCTCGGTTTCGGAATCCGATGCTCGAGTTACCATAAATTAATTACCCAAGATTAATTTTAAATGGTAAATCACTGTAAAATAACTTAAATAGTCCCGATAAAAATGAAATTTTTACCAGGACTGTGACAGCCTACCCACCTTAAAAAGAATTTCGTCCCCGAAATTCACTCTGTTGCTGTGAACAGGTGGGGATACTGAGAACGCATGTGCTCCTCCACTTCCCACGTAGACTCGTTCGCAGATTGCTTGCTCCACTTAACCCTTACCATCGGTATGACTCGGTTTCTCAACTGTCTGACCTCTCAGGCAAGAATCTGCTCTGGCAACTCTGTATACGTAAGATCCTCTGCGACCTCAACATCTGCTATAGTAACCACATGGCTCGGATCTGATCTATACCTCCTCAACATAGAGACATGGAACACGTCGTGAATCCGTGACAACTCCTCTGGTAAAGACAATTTGTACGCCAAAGGTCCAACCCTTTCCACGATCTCATACAGCCCGATGTACCTGGGACTCAGCTTCCCTCTTTTCCCAAATCTGATAACACCCTTCCAAGGTGCAACTCGGAGGAAAACTCTTTCTCCCACTTGGTACTCCATCTCACGGCGATGCTTATCGGCATAACTCTTATGCCAGTCCTGTGCTGCTCTCATACTCTGCATAACTATCTGAATCTTATCAACTGTCTGCTTGACTAAATCTGGACCAACGATCAAACGAAGATCTTCTTTATCCCAACAAACTGGACTTCGGCATTTCCTTCCGTAAAGAGCTTCGAACGGTGGCATGCCAATACTGGAATGAAAACTATTGTTATAGGCAAGTTCCGCTAAAGGCAAGTACTGATCCCAACTCCCACTGAAATTAAAAGCACAAGCCTTAGCATGTTTTCCAGCGTCTGAATAGTCCTCTCTGACTGTCCGTCAGCCTGAGGATGAAACGCAGTACTTAAACTCAACATTGTACCCAAAGCTGCTTGCAGACTCTTCCAAAACCGTGATGTGAATCTCGGATCTCTGTCTGAGACTATGGACTTAGGAATTCCATATAGCCTTACAATCTCTGCAACATACTGTTTCGCCAACTTATCCATGGTGTCTGTCTGTCGGATGGGAAGAAAATGAGCTGATTTTGTAAGTCGATCAACGATAAACCAGATAGCATCATGCTGTCTCCGAGTCAACGGTAATCCGACCACAAAATCCATAGTGATCACCTCCCATTTCCAATCTGGCATTGTCAACGATCTCAACTTTCCCGCTGGAGCCTGATGCTCGGCTTTCACTTGCTGGCAAGTGATACACTTAGCAATATACTCGGCTACATCTTTCTTCATATGTGGCCACCAAAAATGACTCCTCAAATTCTGATACATCTTGGTGCTTCCGGGATGCATAGCATACGGTGTCATATGTCCTTCTTCCAGAATCTGATTACGCAGGTTACCAACACTAGGTACACATAGACATTTTTCCAGCATCAGTGCACTATCCTCGGCTATGTGAAACTTGTCTTCCTTTCCACTGTGGACTGCTTCCTTCAGCTTGATCAGATCGGGATCTCCATCCTGTAGTTCCACAATCCAACCTCTTAGGTTAGACTTGACTTCAATATGGGTCAACAAAGCTCCTATCTCATCAATTGACAAATCAACTCCCATCTTCCTTAACTTGATAAAAAAGGATATCGAGTAGGTCGTGGAAGCATCTTCTGGTTGTCTCCGGCTCAAAGCATCAGCTACAACATTAGCTTTTCCAAGGTGATACTCAATAGTACAATCATAACCGTTCAACTACTCAACCCAACGTCTTTGTTCCAGGTTAAGTTCCTTCTGAGTCATGATGTACTTGAGACTTTTATGATCTGTGAAAAACCGGCATCTCTCTCCGAACAGGTAATGTCGCCAAATCTTCAAAGCAAGGATCACTGCGACCAACTCTAGATCATGTGTCGGATAGTTCTTCTCAAGCGGTCTCAACTGTCTCGAAGCATAAGCAATCACTCTGCCCTCTTGCATCAGAACTGCTCCCAAACCAAGACCTGAAGCATCCCAAAACAGCACATACTCCACTCCTGGCTTAGGTGCTGTCAAAACTGGCGCTGATGTCAACTTCTTTTTCAGTTCATCAAAACTCTTCTGGCAGGCTTCACTCTAAACAAAGGCCTGATCTTTCTTCAACAGCTTGGTCATAGGACTGGCTATCCAAGAAAAACCCTCGATGAATCTCCAGTAATATCCTGCAAGGCCAAGAAAACTTATGACTTCGGGTACCGTCTTGGGTGACTCCCACTCTAGAACAACTTTCACTTTGGCAGGGTCAACTTCAATCCCATCCCCAGATACAACATGTCCAAGGAATGCAACTTCTTCAAGCCAGAACTCGCACTTGCTGAACTTGGCAGACAACTATTTCTCTCACAACCTCTGTAGTACTACTCTCAGGTGCTCTTTATGTTCTTCCCTGTTCTGGGAGTATATCAGAATGTCATCGATGAAGACTACCATGAACTTGTCCAGAAACTCGTTCAAGACCAAGTGCATCAAGTACATGAAAACTGCAGGTGCAGTGGTCAAACCGAAAGGAACCACTGTGAATTCAAAGTGTCCATACCGAGTGCGGAAGGCTGTCTTCGGTATGTCCTTCTCTGCAATCTTGACCTAATGGTATCCAGACCAAATATCAATCTTGGAAAACATGGTAGCTCCTTGTAACTGATCAAAAAGGTCATCAATCCTGGGAAGTGGATACTTTTTCTTCACTGTCACTTTGTTCAACTGTCGGTAGTCCACACACATATACAAACTGCCATCTTTTTTTTTCACAAACAGAACTGGTGATCCCCAAGGTGATGTACGAGGTCTGATGACTCCCTTCTCAAGCAACTCATCTAACTATTTCTTTAATTCCTGGAGTTCTGTCGGTGCCATCGAGATAGGTGTCACTCCCGGCATCAAGTCGATAGTGTACTCAACTTCTCTATCAGGTGGCAATCCTGGTAGATCCTCTGGAAACACATCTGGAAACTCTCTCACAACTGTGATGTCCCCCAAAACCGGAGTTTGAACTTCTTCGCCCTTGACATGAGTCAACAAAGCATCTGGACCATGCGGTTTCATTTCGAAATCCTGATTAGCAGAGATACTACATATAGTAGCAACTCTCTCAATACCTGTCAACAAAACCTGTCGCCCACCATCGGAAGTCAGCAGTACTTCCTTGGTTTGATAGTTTACCATAGCACTGTACCTCGACAACCAATCCATCCCCAGAATGATATCGAAACCTCCCATGTTCATCACAACTAACCGTGCAAGAAAAACCTCGTTATCGTACGAAAGCGAAACGTCTCTGCACACATGGGTTAATCTGACCACTATAACCACAGGTAACCTAACCCTCACCGAACAAGTTAAACTCTCTTCCGTACAGTTATGTTGTATTGCAAAACTTTGCGCGACAAAAGAATGCGTAGCACCAGGATCAATCAAAGTATATGCAATACTACCAAAGACTGTAAAAGTACCTGCTATGACATCGACATTCTCTGGATCCTCATCAGCGGTGATCACAAATGCTCTCGGTACTGCTGCACTCTGATTCATGGCTGACTGGGTTCTAGCAGGAACAGCTCTACGTGCTCGGCCTCGGCCAACTCCAGAACTACTAGGAACCCTGGCAACTGAAGCTTGCACTGTCTGAACAGGTGCCGTACCTCCGAATCTTCCCAACTTAGGACAAGAATGTCGGTAATGCCCAACTTCGTTACACTCACAGCACCTCACCTGAGACAGAGGAAGTCTCGGGTGAATATTCCCAGACGAAGTCCCTCCAGACTAAGTCCAAGAACTGCCTCTGTTGTAGGTATTTTTGTTCTATCCACATCTCTGGCTTACTAGCATAGATCGGCTCTGTCCATACCCTGATCGGTTAGCAGGTATCTGGAACCTCTTGTTCTGCCCCCCAGAACTCTATGCAGCTTGTCTCTTACGGATCTCCTGTTGCTCTCTCTCATTGCCTAGCCAAATAATCTCGGCTCTCAAGGCATCTGATAGCATGTCCTGGTAAGTCTCATAAACCTTGCATCCCATGACTGTCTGGATGCCAGATCGAAGACCATCCCAAAAAAGTCGGCATCTGGCCTCCTGAGCAGCTACAAACTCGCTGGCGTAGATAGAAAGGCGGTTGAACTGGACCTCATACTCATTGAGCGTCTGTTCTGCCCCTGTTGTAATCCCATAAACTCTCATTTCAGCTGGTCCTGGTACGCCTCAAAAACAAACTTCCTTCCGAACATATTCATGAACTGATTCCGTAGAATAGTGATAGGTGTCGGCAAATCTCTGGTTGCAGACTGCCACCAATCAACGGCAACTCCTCTGAACATAGCAGCAGCATATCTGGCCCACTTGTCATTCCTGTATGTCAGTTTCAGCATAACTCGGTTCATCTGTCTGAGCCACTGATCAGCATCCTGTGGTATAGTAACACCGGTGAAAATCTCTGCCCCAAGCTTTTCCAGCTTCGTATACACTAGATCCTCAACGGGTCCCTGATTTTCCTGTTCCCGAGCTTCCATAGTATCGATACGAGCATCCCTGGCATCTTGCCTTTGCAGAATCTGAGTTACCACGTTTAACATCTGTGTTGGGTCTCCCAAAGGAACAATCGGAGGGTGTTCCGGACCTCCCGCAACTTGCTGCGGTTGATCCACCGATACTTGATCGTCATCTAGGTGAACTCCAGCATGTTGATTCCCTCCAACCGGATCCATTCGTACCTATATGAGAAAGTATATGTATGCATATCATATCATCACAGATCTTATGCGCAAACAGACAATCATGCAATCACAATTACGTCCCTAATGACCTACTGCCTGCTCCGCTACCAAAATGAAGCACCTCAACCCGTATTTACCAAACACAGTAAACACGTGCCGAAACTATTCTTATTGATAGAAAAGATAGTACATCACAGTCAAAATACTACACAGTAAATCCTAACACAGCAGAAGTTCCAAGACAAGATCTGTCACCCACACTCGGGGACCATTATTTAATCCACACAAACTAGCCCAACAGGAGCAGCATAACCAGTATAAACAGCATTATATGCATCATAGGAAAGCAGCAACACAACAACATATATAACATAGCAGCAGAAGACTTATATGCACATGCAGCGGAGGTATGGATCCGGAGTCAGGTGGAGAAGAAAGCAGTAGCCATCGAACGTCGTACCTGAACTACGAAACAACTTAACCTACGGGATGAAACCCCGCATTCGAGGGGTGAGTCGGAAATGCTCACCGACCAAGGATAAACAGTGGTACGCAGGCAACCGTAATACTGTAAAGAAAACACAGGCAAGCAATAGCACATCTCAAACAAGACTGAGCCAAGACCAAAAGAATATTTATTATTACTACCAATTTTATCTTCCGGGCCCCGTCACTGGACAAGCTAGGGTCGTACCAGGTTATTAATTAATTCTGGATGCCAGGTCAAAGAGAACCATACCAAACCTTACCATACCGGGTTCAACAACCCAAAAATAACCATACTGGGACCTCGTCCCAAAATATCAAACCGAGCATGACAGCCCACCCATCCGGGATAAACATCCCCAAACCAAGTAACCGGCCATAGCATCCCAAAATTAATTTTCAAACCATCGGGTCGTACCACTACTTTCCACGTGACAATTAAATCATCATCTCAAATTCACTTTCCAATTTCCACTTCCAATATCTAATTTCCTTTATCCAATTATCCATTTCCACTTCCAATATCTAATTTCCTTTATCCAATTATCCATAGTCAACAGTCCAACATCAATCTCACACAATATCCATAGAATCAATATCACAATCCAATAACAGCAATAACCATAGCAGTCAAATAACCAACAATGAACATATCAGCAGTTCAATCAAACAATAAAGCACACAAAGTATTACAGGCAACATATCAAGGGTTATCCATACTCACCTTAGCCGATTATCAATTATGGAAATGTCCAACAGATTTCAAGTCCGGTTCCTCAACAAACTGCTCGTTATCAGCTCCTATATCAATCAAATAATATGCACACATAAGGTGATATGCAAATGCCAGACTAACACTGTATGCCATAAAATAAATATTGACTCCTCTCGATTACTGCCTCGGGTTAATTCTCCGTTATCATCATAATTCACCATTTATTTTCCATGTGTCAAAATACCATACTATACTTATACCCGGATATTATTCCGGTATTTTATTACCTTGATAATACCCTTTTCTATATTTATTCTCCTTAAAATAATTATCATAATGTATTTTATATATTTTTAGAAAATTGTTTCCATAATTATATATATTTTCTCTTTTCCCAGATTTTTTTTAAAATTATTAAAACCAGACTGGGCCCAAAATAACAGCCCAAACCCATGGAACTCAACCCAACAGGTCAGCCCTGGCCCAGACGCAGAGCCCAGACCAAAGCATGAGCCACAAGCCCATGCCAGGCCCAGACCCGCGCCAGCCCAAGCTCCAGCTGACCCGTTGAGGAAACGGGTCACTCACCCTCAATCCAGGTTTGCGACGGGCGACACGAGGTGAAACAGCGGCGAGCGACGAACGGAGGCGAGGCGACGAGATCGAACAAGCAACGGCGGCGAAAAGCTCTCGGCTACTGAGCACGGCTGCAGACTATCGACGGCGAAGGGAGAAGCAACGACGACGAGCCAAACGCAAAATGGTCGTCGGGTCCTTGGCTGCCGACGGCGCGTCGAGTGGCGAGGGCGGGCGGCGACGGCTGTGTCTAGTGAGGCGGCGTAGTTCACTCCCTCGTGAACAATAGCATAGGGGTGAGGGAGAAGGAAAGGTGACGGTGGTGATGAGGTGGCAGTTTCTGGTTGGGTGTGTGTTGTGTGTTATGTTTTTTTTTATTATTTTCTGGTATGAGTTTTGTGTGTAGGTTTGCAGGCAGAAGGTGATGTCTGGGAACGTGTTTGCAGAAGGTGATGAAGATGGTGTAAACTGGAAGCAGTTGAAACACAGTCTTATTGGCATGCAAATCCACTGGTGAGGCACGGGTTACACAGGCAGTTCACAGGCAAAACAGGAGAAGGCGGCTTAATAATTGAGTGGTCTCAATTATATGGTACTGTGCAACATGTGAAATGTGTCCCGCCTGGACCAAAAAATATCCAGTATACCCCCTTACCTTTATTTTTGGTCCGTTAACTCGAGGGTAAACCCGGCTTTTCTAAAGATTCCTAGACCCAAAAAATCCCAACTTTGGTCCGTAAAATCCGCAGAAAAATCTCAAACGTGGGACAAGGCTCGGTTTCGGAATCTGATGCTCGAGTTACCATAAATTAATTACCCAAGATTAATTTTAAATGGTAAATCACTGTAAAATAACTTAAACAGTCCCGGTAAAAATGAAATTTTTACCTAGGCTGTTACATGAAGACCACTCGGGCTGGGAATACTCGGATGACTAATGAGGAGGTAGACTATAGATATCAATGAGGGATTAGTGGGAAACCAGAGTACTCTTGACAATAGTGATTTCATGAAATACAAGTCGAAAAGAGAGACCTTATGACTATAGGCGTAAATACAATCAACATTGTGGCATGCGTATCTAGCAATGACCCCAATCTTTCCAATGAAAATTACTAAAACATTATGATATATGCTATACGTATCAAGAAGAATTCATCTAAAATAGTAAAAACACATGATATGTTGTACAAAAATACATAAAATAAATATATAATTTACAAAAAAAAATCACTATTATTTCTCCTTACACTTTTTCCATAAATTCATTTAATTTATTATTCTTTCCATAATTCGAGAATTTTTTTGTATAAATAATAATGAATTATAGAATATAATCATGGTAATATATTACTATATCATGTTAAAATATATTAAAAAATAATAATTTAATCTAATAATTGATACTTAAATAATTTAACTGTTAGTTTTTATTTGAATAATTATTAATATTAAAAAATAATTATATTACGTATTACTGTGCAAAGCAGAAAAACTAGTTATATTATAACAAGTAGGCGGTTTAATTTGCAATGATGAATGTGTTTGTGTTAGTCTAATTTCTTCTAGGGTTAAGGAGTGCTTATCTAGTCGGTAAGAGTCATCTATATAAATTAATAGTAGAAAGAGCGCAGTTTATCATTAGTGTGTGACTAGGAGAAAGGGGCACCAACGTTTTTTAATAGTTTGAAAAAGGAAAACGTTAGGGATTCCCTGACCTAGAAGTTGTTACAATGGGAGCAGCGAAACGTTTTTTAATAGTTTGAAAGGGGCACTAACATTTTTTTAATAGTTTGAAAAAGGCTACTAATAATACACTTTAAAATTGTATTTATTTATTTAAACATGATAAAAAGGCTTAAATGTTTTTTTCAAAAATTATTATGTGGTTTACGGTTTTTATTTTTTCGAAATATATTATGGGAATAGTAACGTGCTCTAGAAGTTGCATCTTCTATTTTAAAATTAAAAAGAAAAAAGTTCATGAACGCAAAAAATAATAGTTAAACTCATGAGAAAATTAAAAATTCCTCCGTACCAATTATTAGTTTTAAAAATATTTTACCTCTGAAATTCATGATCCAAAAAATTTAATTAAATTTGTTTTAACCTTAAGTTTGACAAATATTATTTTTTGTAGTTAATACCTCAAAGTTATCGATGAGAATGAGAATAGAAGTAAGAAGGCTACTAATATTACAATTAAAAATTAATTTTGAAATTTTAAGGATATTTTTAGAAGGCTTAAAAAACTTTTTTTTGAAAATTTTTATGTTGTTTATGGTTTATGTTTCTTTTATGTAATAATTTGTTTTGAAGTTAATACCTCAAAGTTAACGATGAAATTGAGAATAGAAGGAAAAAGTCTACTAATAATATACTTAAAAATTGAATTTGAATGTTTAAGATTATTTTGAAAAGGCTTAAATTTTTTTTCTTAAAAAAATTATTATGTGGTTTATGGTTTCAATTTTTTTGGACATATATTATTTTTAAAAAAATAATAACTGAAAGTTAACAATGAAATTGAGAATAAAAGGAAAAAGTCTACTAATAATATGATTGGAAATTGTATTCGTTTCTTCTAGGAAATTTTAAAAAGGCTTAATTGCTTTTGAAAAATTATTATTTTGTTTATTAGTTTTAAATTTTTTAACATATAATAAATTTTTTATTTTAAATTTAATATAGAATATATTGAATTCTTTAAATAGTTTCTAAAGTTTATTTAGAAAAAAATTAAATAAATAAATACTGAAAAAGGCTTAAAAGGCTTAAATGTAGAATTTTTAAGGATATTTTTGAAAGTCTTAAAAGTTTTTTTTGAAAAATATTTGTGGTTTGTTGTTTATGTTTTTTTTTATGAATATTAGATGGTTTAAATTTTTTAATCTGGTATAATAATGTAAAGAAATAAAAAGAATAGGGCACCTTTATAGTTTATTAATTTAATAGCACTAACTTGATAATAAAATTTTTTAAAGTCCCTCCAAATCCATGTTTTTGTGATAAAATTGGGCCACTCAGCAAGCGTTTAGTACTCCGATAGCAATCCCCTTTGCGATAATGAATCTATTTGTGTTAGTCCAATTCTTACTAGGTTAAGGAGTGTTGTTATCACCAAAAATCGGACGCTATGGTTATTCGTATAGGGCCGAAGGAATATTGATGGTTAGGCCCACTATGGCATGGTTGGCTTGTCCGGATCGTGTGTATATAAATTAATTGTAGATAGAGCAGAGTTTATCATTAGTGTGTAACAGCAAAACATCAAGGTGTGTGACTAGGAGAAAGGGGCGCCGACCTTTGTTAATAGTTTGAAAAAGCAAAACGTTGAGGGATTCCCTGACCTAGAAGTTGTTACAATGGGAGCAGCGAACCTCAGATTACCATCCGAAATTGTGGAGGAGATACTAGCGCTGTTACCTCAACAGTCCATTCATCGATTTAGGTCCGTCTCCAAGTCATGGTCGTCTTTGTTGGTCAGTGTAGAGTTCCACAAATTGAGATCCAGGTCGTCACCCCCCGAGATTACCGTCCAAAAACTCCTACATAATTACTTTAAGAAGTATCCTGATGGTGCCAATCCAACAGGCCATCGTGGTCTTGGATCATTAGATTTTCGTAACGGCCAAAGTAAGAATGACGAGGTATGGTTTCCAACAGCAAGAGATCAGGTTGTAGGATTTGTAGGATCATGCAATGGATTAGTTTGTGTAACTCAACCTGCAGGACTTGACCACCTTATTAGGGACATTACCGTGTGGAATCCTTTTACCGGTGTCTGTAGAAAATTGCCAAACCCTGAATATACATCAGCTCCTGATGATTACGGTTTTGGACATGATTCGGTCCGTGAGGATTATAAGGCTGAACCTGTTGCTAACGGTTTTGGACATGATTCGGTTGGTGATGATTATAAAGTGTTTGTAGCCGCACATCGCCCTTATGCTCCCGCTCGGGAAGTTGAATTTCAAATCTTCTCTCTGAAGGCAGGTTCCTGGAGAAAGTTGGAAATTCTTAGCGGATACTTGCAGCGGCTGCAGCTGATTGAAGAAGGGGGGAGGGGTCTGTACTTGAATGGCGCACTTCACTGGGGAAGTAGGTCCGGTGAGAAGATCATTGCTTTTGATTTGGTGGAGGAGAAGTTTTCTGATGTCCGAGCCCCAGTTTTGGAGGATCAATCTTATGAACATGTTAGCATGGGAATTGTTGGAGAATATCTGTGTATGTGTTGGCGTACAATGGGAAAGAAGATTGTTTGGATGATGAAGGAATATGGCAACTGGGTTCCTTTCATCCAGTATAGTGAGTTAGGACTTTTTGGATCAGGCCTTGTTGAATATGAGTGCAATTTCATACCCCCTCGCGGCGGATACATGATGCTCTACTTCCGTTTATATGGGGGGACGGCAATACTCCAATGGAGTAATAATGATGGAGAAGCTGATGCAGTGGATCAGGGAGGCAGAAAGCGCTGTATGTTTTACGAAAAAGGTTCATGCATCCCCTATACAGAAGCTCTCACCTCTCCCTACCCAACTGCTAGTGAGGTAGATTTCCGAACATGATTGAATTAAAAACAAAGGAAGGTTTAACAAGTCAAATAGGTGGGTTATAAGAACCTAGTCCTGGCATTTTAAAAAAATTTTGGCTTTGTACTGAATATTTGGTTCTATACAGATTTAGTTGTTTTGGTTGTTGAGAAAGATAAACTTAAGCAGATTGGGAATTCAATTGCCTTTGATAGATATATTGCTAGCACTTCCTTCAATGCACTTCCTTTGGTTTGGCTTGTTGAGAATGATAATTATGTTTGTGTAGACAAAATTGAGGTGGATTAAGAGCCGGATCCTAGGATTTTTCATATTGCCGTAACTCTATTGCTAGTTTTGTTTGAATTACTTGTTTTCGGCATACACTTAACCAAAATATTTTGGGCCTGAGCTTTGACTAAATGTTCATACCAACAGTAACAAACATTTGTGGCCAATCCGTTGCCTAGCTCCTTAAACTTGAGATAATTAGCAGAAAGAAATAGAAAAAAGAATTGTGTAAGTATAAAAAAATTTTTGGTGTTGTTGAAGGCTGGGGTGGAAGCTACTATATCAAGTTGGCTGCTTGGGATACGGTAAGGTGGTCTTGGTGTCATAAATTATTGAAGTATAGCTATATATATACTAGTAAGACAGCAATTTCTTCCCATTCAGCCATTTCCATGGAGATTTTAATACGCCATATTTCTTTTTTTCTTCTTTTTTTTTTCTGAAGTTTAGTATGAAAGTTACCCGTTAAATCCATTGCTATGGAAAGGGAGCGACTTGAGAGTTGCTGCAAAGGACGCATAGACACCTTTAATGTTCATCAAAGCTTCATGCGTCCCTTTCTCTGCAATCACTCCGTTTTACACTACTGCAGTTAAATCTGCTCTATTTGTTTGTAATTCCCAGTGTGTTTTGTTCTTCCATCCTTTTTTTCCAGCGATCCTAGCTATTAGGGCTGTGTCATTGTCTCAATGACTTTGATTATGTCCACGAATGAAAGCATCGATTACCATAAAAAAAAATATTAAATCTGCGTTCCTAATGGAGGACAGTCTATGCGCTACCACAACTGTAGTTCTGTTCACCATGGACTGGTCTTTCTTTTAATATGAAACCATGGCCTGATCTAATGCAGCTTGAACCTTTCTTTCTATAGTAGCCGCATCTAATTATTACTTTATGCTTCGTAGTTCTGTTCACCATGGGCTGGTCTTCTCTTTTAATATGAAACCATGGCTTGGTCTAATGCAACTCGAACCTTTCTTTCTATAGTAGCCTCATCTAATTGTTACTCTATGCTTCTGCCCTCCAGACAATTGAACCCCTCTCTACGCAAAAAGTTGTCAACTGTTTTTGTGTTGAATATAATAATTTCACCTACAACACAAATTTTTATTTAATTTTGAAACCTCTCACAATTAACTAGGCGACATCGCGGTGCCCTTTACTGTAGCCATACTCACAACACTTGATTTACTACACATAATATTAAAACCCTAACACACCTATTTATAGAGACTTTGACTTAACGGATAAGACATGACTCATAAATCGAACCGGGCTTGGACTCTTAAAACCCAATAATATAAAAACTGTCAGACCCATTAAAACTAGCATAGTTTAATATCCAACAAACTAGCATAGTTTAAAAAGAGGGAAGTTCAATGGTCTATTCAGATTCACTAGGCAGTTATTTTCTCCAGTTGCATACTACTGATAAAATTCATATTTACTGGCTAAACATCGATGTTGTACCGTTATGGTCTGATACCTTTTTTAACTTTCAATGTTATCTTATCAAAAGGTGTTCAGAAATGTTTTCCCAACACCATATAAGTTTTCAAACTTATAAATAGAGGTGTTAAACCTCTCTTTGCAAAGAATCAACTCTTCATACATTAAACATTCATTGATATACATTCATACAAGTTTCTATGAGCTAATACCTTTGAGAATTGAGAGTTGCCTTATTGTTCTTACATTGTTCCTCAATATCCACTCTTTGAGAGAGCTTTTGTTTTGAGTGTTGTAAGTGTTCTCATACACTTTAAGGGAGGTTAGTTCCCTTGTTGTAATTCATAGGGAGAGGTATTCTTTCTGTGTGAGAATTCTTGAAGTGAGGTATCTTCAAACAAGATTGTTGAGGTTCTTGTGACTTGAATTCTGTCAGGCCACCGCCTAGGCGTGACCGGCTAGGTACCGTGTGCACCCACATCATGCCAGAAGGCACCCCAAGGCCTATAATCATCTCTATAGAAGCTAGTTGCCTCTGCCTCGCTGGTTACCAACCAAAACATATGCACAACGTAACAGAAGCAAACCAACAAATACAAAGGCAACGTAGACACTAAAAAGTGCAAAACAATCCATACCACTAATGTCATAGAATTCTGCTACAAGGGGCACTACTCATGCTACATATGGATATAACCTCTTTTACATGAATTAATACATTAGAACAAACGAAACGGTTAAACCTATCGACCTACAGCCTGCACTCTCATCCTTGCACCTGAAAGACAAGGGGAGAAATAGGGGGTAAGTATAAAACTCAGCAAGTAAATAAGCCATGCAAGATAGCTACTACAACTGCACACAAAGCTCGGCATGAGCATCACACATTCATGCAGCACATGATATAGTGCAAGGCACACATCAAACACGTATCGGGCACTCACGCCCCAAAGCAATCCTCGTGTCCCAGACACGCTCTGTTCCCATTCCCCCCAACCAGCTAGGGTATGATGTGCCCCAAGGCAGCCTATGTAGTTTGGTAGCTTATACAGGTGTTATTCCTTAGCCCACAGCCCCACGTACGAGGCATACAGAATTTCATATAGCCCACAGCCCCATGTACGAGGCATACTGAATACCGAATAGCCCATAACCCCGCGTACGAGGCATACAGAATGTCTAGCTACCACAACTCACACAGCTCCCGGCAGATATCGTGTCACACCTGTAATAGCCAAGCGGAACTAACTCCGTAAGGTCAGTGCCATCGCTCTCATTGACTAGAGCCATGTACAAGGCACCCAATGCCAACATCTCGTGCCGCACAAGTTTACTACAGGTGCCCACCATCTCATGGTACAAGCAAGCCTCGCAAGCTCTACCTCGTGCACCCAGTGCACTTCAACCAACTGGCCAGTGGTACCATAGTCACAAACACAATCAAGGCAAACACATGCCGTCATAAGCACATCAGTGCAATACCAAACATCAGCACAACAAGTGCAATGCAATGATGCCAACAAGGGCAGCAAGTATTCCTAAGCGCACAACTCAATCATAATGCACCAACAAGTCACCAATATATCACAATTACACATAAATAACCAACAAGGCAACAAGTAGCCATGATCAGCCAAAAATGGCTTCTTAACCAACAATGACCAGCAAAGTGATCCCACACAGATACACACACAACAAGCACATACAAATGGCCTTCCGCCCAACAAAGGGTGCACTAGCAATCGCTACCCGCATAACCAATTTACTTACCAACACCTAGGCATCCCTAGGCCAATTCATTTCCTTTGGAACCAATGGGTGTCTTGGACCTTAATCCTCAGTAAACACCTATAAACACACATACAAATTAACCCACAACCACCATATTATGTGAAACACAACTCAAACTCACAAATACTTATCCTCCTCCAAATCGGGCAGAAACTGTCCTGCATAAGCATCATCTTCAACCCAAAATACATAGGATCTATAGGCAGAACCAGCTTCGGGCTTCAACATAAGAGTTGTAGCCCTGTCTCTTAGATTTCCATAGGCACCAAGAAAACCCAATTCCATGGTGTACTGCTCAAGATACTCCATCAAAACCAAGACTAGGTCAAGCAGGAGCACTGCTGCTCGACAACTGCAGAATAGTTCAATTGCAAAGTGCATAACTCGTACAGTTCTGGTCCAAATCCCACAAAATCGGTGCCATATGAAAGCTATAGATGTTACATAATCATAGGCTTTGGTTTCACTCAATTCCGATCAGGGGTTTGGCCGAAATCACCATTGTGTTGGCTAGGGGTCAGTCTGCCCGAGAGCAGAAACCCTTGGCTCACTTCCCTTCTCTTTCTCTCTTTCTCTCTTCCTTTCTCCTCTCAAGCTGAGCACGAATTTTTGTTCTGGAGATATGGGTGAGAGGTGTCTGCTTCACCTCCTTAATACATGGGCGAGTAGGTGAGTGAGCACCCACTTGCCACCTCTTGCCCAAAGCTAGCCACTTGCACAAGCACGGCCACCTCGTGCTTGTTTTCGGTCTAATTGGCTCGTGACACTGAGCTGCTAGCTTGCACACCCAAAGCCACCAGCAGCTTATTCCCGAGCTACTTGGCTCACTCTGATTGGTAGGTTTGGCCAATCACGAATTTACACACCATTGGGTCCGATTGTGCACCAACGGGCACCCCGGTGCCCCCGTTGTGCACCATTCCGTGCCAACTCGAGCCAACGGATATCGCCTTTGAGCAATTGTGCCCCTAATCAATCATAATGCACCCACAAGTCACCAATATATCACAATTACGCATAAATAACCAACAAGGCAACAAGTAGCCTTGATCAGCCAAAAACGGCTTGTTAACCAACAATGACCAGCAATGTGATCCCACACAAATACACACACAGAAAGCACACACAAATGGCCTTCCGCCCAACAAAGGGTGAACTAGCAATCGCTACCCACATAACCAATTTGCTTACCAACACCTAGGCATCCCTAGGCCAATTCATTTCCTTTGGAACCAATGGGTGTCTTGGACCTTAATCCTTTGTAAACACCTATAAACACACGTATAAATCAACCCACAACAACCACATTATGTGAAACACAACTCAAACTTACAAATACTTATCCTCTTCCAAATCGGGCAGAAACTGCCCTGCACAAGCATTATCTTCAACCCAAAATACATAGGATCTATAGGCAGAACCAACTTCAGGCTTCAACATAAGAGTTGTAGCCCTGCCTCTTAAATTTCCAGATCCACTAAGAAAACCCAATTCCAAGGTGTACAGCTCAAAATTTGCCATTAAAACAAAGACTAGGTCAAGCAGGAGCACTACTGCTGGACAGCTGCAGAATAGTCCAATTGCAAAGCGTATAACTCGTACAGTTCTGGTCCAAATCCCACAAAATCGGTGCCATATGAAAGCAATAGGTTTTACATAATCATAGGCTTTAGTTTCACTCAATTCCGACCAGGGGTTTGGCCGAAATCACCATTTTTGTGGCTAGGGGTCAGTCTGCCCGAGAGCAAAACCCCTTAGCTCACTTCCCTTCTCTTTCTCTCTTTCTCTCTTCCTTTCTCCTCTCAAGCTGAGCACGAATTTTAGTTCTGGAGATATGGGTGAGAGGTGCCTGCTTCACCTCCTTAATGCATGGACAAGTAGGTGAGTGAGCACCCACTTGCCACCTCTTGCCCAAAGCTAGCCACTTGCACAAGCACGGCTACCTCGTGCTTGTTTTCGGTCCAATTGGCTCGTGACATTGAGCTGCTAGCTTGCACACCCAAAGCCACCAGCAGCTTATCCCCAAGCTACTTGGCTCACTCTGATTGGTTGGTTTGGCCAATCACGAATTTACACACCATCGGGTCCGATTGTGTACCAACGGGTATCCCGGTGCCCCCGTTGTGCACCATTCCGTGCCAACTCGAGCCAACGGGTATTGCCTTTGAGCAATTGTTCCTCCAATACACTAATTGCACCTAAGAAACACAACAGCAACACTAACCAACTTATGTCAACCAATTAAATTGATCGGGCTCTTGGTACCTCAAAGTTATCCAACCCGTGCCTTAGCACTTTTCCACATATAGTCGTGCACACCAGGCCAAGCCCGTGAGCACTATAAGACACATTCTACACTGAGAACCATCTCCCGTCTTATAGGCATCACACTAAGCTCCAGGTGTAAGTAGTCGGGCATGCAAACTTGACAATCAAGTGCAGCGGAAATACCCTAAAACTTTGGAGGATCCAAGTGAAGCAACCAAACCGAACAGCAAAATCGTTCATACCTGAAACGGTTAGGATCTTTCACCTAACTGAAAAATAGAATTAGCTAGAGCCGGAAGAATATCCTACTCCTCTACGGTATCCACACAAACCATCAATCACAGGCCGGAATCATCTCATGATCTTCAACCCCCGAGCACTCCCGAACCGTGGTGCTAGCTACGGATTTCCGGGAGCTTAATCTTGTGGTTTTTTGTGTTCTTCTTTCTTTCTCAAAGAAAGGAAGTGTTTGTGTGTGTTCTTGCTGGTCTGAAAAACACTCTCAAGGCACTCCAAAACCAGAATGCATTCAGCCAAAAACCCAAAGCATAATCAAATTATGCCACTCAATTAGTGCTTATGGTAATGGCCAGCATATTGGCCCATCTTGATTAAGATACCTATTATCTTGTCTACCACTAAGCACTAATGGGATTACACATCATAAGCAATCAGGTTTGGCTCAATAATTCTGACAATTATTGAATCAAACCAGCCCAAAACGACCCTGGTCCAACAACGGTCCAACCACACTTGGTCGAACCATGGTCCAACCACGGTTCAACCACCTGCTCGAATCAACGATTCTAAGTGTGTGACCCTGTAGGCACTTGTAACGTCCGGCAATAATTGTAAACTCATTTACAGTTATAAGCAAAGAGCGGCGTCTAGCAACACATCATTGCTACCCGAACGACAAGATCAGTACTGATTCTATATGCCTCGGAACATGTCATCGCCCCTTCATCCCATTATCAAGATTAAACACGAGACGTGGAATATGTCAATCTCGCATATGTTCAATCTCTGTTTCTTGATCCTCGAGTTAACCGCGTAAAACGGATACCTATGATATCACCATATCATAATTCGAGCATGGCCATGCATTTCCGGTTCAACTCCATCAAGAAACCATCCGATAATATACCCGTTATATGGGTTGGACGAATCCCCTCTAAATCATACAAAACCCACTACACATTTATCATATACCCAATGATTACCCTTAAGTCCACCCAGTTACGGATGACTAGCAATAATATCAAAGTATACGACTCATATGTTGGGAACCTTGATGATCTCAGGTCTAAGGACAATACATATAAGAACCACTAATGACAATCATATAACGTTCCATGTAGGGTTCTTATGTGGGTCGGTCAAGTCCACAAGTTCTCTAACTTATACCCATATGCAAAATTCATTTCTCATATAATTCTCAACATACGCTAGTCTTAATTTATTATTACAACCCATCCATAATAATAATCGACTAGGGACATTTAAGAATATAAAATATTCTAGGGTTATAAATATGTGCAAGCGTTTATCTCATAAACGATATTTATTGGAATAACCTTAATGAGTATACATGACTACAAACATCCATTGATTGTCTTTTGGGCATATTACTAACACCAGGGCATGGACGAGGCGTCACAGTATCCCCTCCTTAAAGAAATTCGCCCTCGAATTTCCTAGGTAGTGCCTTTTGGCTAACCAAGCCAATAGTCCCAAAGTGCACTACTTGCACATTGGTACACTATTGCGCGCATTGACGCGCCAAATGAACTAACCACGCCGTCAAAATGCCACATTCAGGCCACCTCGTAAATCACACGGCCACTACAGGCCAAACAAGCCAACCACGCTTCCGCAGCGCTACTCCGCTTACACCTCAACCACGCTACACAACTTAATAATCAACCACTTCATCGCAAGAAAATATACCACATATAGCACACAAGTTGCACAAAGCATATAGAACACACATGTCTCTCACCAACCCACATTCTCTAACTCGATGGGTACTAGCCACTAGACTCAACAACCTATGGCCCTTAGCAAACAATGCTCCGCTACCATTCTGTCACGCCCCCGCCTAAGCGCTACCGGCCAGGTACCGTGTGCACCCACATCGTTCCACAAGGCACCCCAAAGCCTATAATCATCTCTAGAGAAGCAAGTTGCCTCTGCCTTGCGGGTTACCAACCAAAACATATGCACAGCGTAACGGAAGCAAACCAACAAATGCAAAGGCAACGTAGACACTGAAAAGTGCAAAACAAACCATACCACTAATGTTATAGAATTCTGCTACAAGGGGCACTACTCATGCTACATATGGATATAACCTCTTTTACATGAATTAATACAATATAACAAACGACTCGGCTAAACCCATCAACCTACGGCCCACACTCTCATCCTTGCACCTTAAAGACAAGGGGAGAAATAGGGGGTGAGTATAAAACTCAACAAGTAAATAAGCCATGCAAGATAGCAACTACAACTGCACACAAAGCTCGGCATGAGCATCACACATTCATGCAGCACATGATACAGTGCAAGGCACACATAAAACACGTATCGGGCACTCACACCCCAAATCATTCCTCTTGTCCCAGACATGCTCTGCTCCCATTGCCCTCGACCAGCTAGGGTATGATGTGCCCCAAGGCAGCCAATGTAGTTTGGTAGCTTATACAGGTGTTACTCCTTAGCCTACAGCCCCACGTACGAGGCATATAAAATATCATATAGCCCATAGCCCCACGTACGAGGCATACTGAATACCGAATAGCCCACAACCCCACGTACGAGGCATACAGAATGTCTAGCTACCACAAGTCACATAGCTCCCGGCGGACATCTTGTCACACCTGTAATAGCCAAGCGGAACTAACTACGCAAGGTCAGTGCCATCGCTCTCACTGACTAGTGCCCTGTACAAGGCACCCAATGCCAACATCTCGTGGCGTACAAGTTTACTACAAGTGCCCACCATCTCATGGTACGAGCAAGCCTCGCAGGCTCTACCTCGTGCACCCAGTGCACTTCAACCAACTGGCCAGTGGTACTGCCATCACAAGCACATCAGTGCAATGCCAAACACCAGTACAACAAGTGCAATGCAATGATCCCAACAAGGGCAGAAAGTATTCCCAAGCGCACCACTCAATCATAATGCACCAACAAGTCACCAATATATCACAATTACGCATAAATAACCAACAAGGCAACAAGTAGCCATGATCAGCCAAAAATGGCTTGCTAACCAACAATGACCAGCAAGGTCATCCACACAAATACACACACAACAAGCACACACAAATGGCCTTCCGCCCGACAAAGGGTGCACTAGAAATCACTACCCGCATAACCAATTTACTTACCAACACCTAGGCATCCCTAGGCCAATTCATTTCCTTTGGAACCAAGGGGTGTCTTGGACCTTAATCCTCTGTAAACACCTACAAATACACATATAAATCAACCCAAAACAACCATATTATGTGAAACACAACTCAAACTCACAATACTTATCTTCCCCCAAGTCGGGCAGAAACTGCCCTGCACAAGCATCATCTTCAACCCAAAATACATAGGATCTATAGGCAGAACCCGCTTCGGACTTCAACATAAGAGTTGTAGCCCTGCCTCTTAGAATTCGATAGCCACCAAGAAAAACCAATTCCAAGGTGTACAACTCAAGATATACTATCAAAACAAAGACTAGGTCAAGCAGGAGCACTGCTGCTGGACAGCTGCAGAATAGTTCAATGGAAAAGCGCATAACTCGCATAGTTCTGCTCCAAATCCCACAAAATCGATTCCATATGAAAGATATAGATGTTATCTAATCATAGGCTTTGGGTTAACTCAATTCTGACAAGGGGTCTGTCTGAAATCACCATTTTAGTGGCTAGGGGTCAGTCTGCCCGAGAGCAGAACCCCTTGGCTCACTTCCCTTCCCTTTCTCTCTTTCTCTCTTCCTTTCTCCTCTCAAGCTGAGCACGAATTTTGGTTCTGGAGATATGGGTGAGAGGTTCCTGCTTCACCTCCTTAATACATGGGCAAGTAGGTGAGTGAACACCCACTTGCCACCTCTTGCCCAAAGCTAGCCACTTGCACAAGCACGACCACCTCGTGCTTGTTTTCGGTCCAATTGGCTCGTGACACTGAGCTGCTAGCTTGCACACCCAAAGCCACCAGCAGCTTATTCCCAAGCTACTTGGCTCACTCTGGTTGGTCGGTTTGGCCAATCACGAATTTACACACCATCGGGTCCGATTGTGCACCAACGGGCACCCCGGTGCCCCCGTTGTGCACCATTTCGTGCCAACTCGAGCCAACGGGTATTGCCTTTGAGAAATTGTGCCTCCAATGCCCTAGTTGCACCTAGGAAACACTTTTTTAACACTAACCAACTTATGTCGACCAATTAAATTGATCGGGCTCTTGGTACCTCAAAGTTATCTAACCCGTGCCTTAGCACTTTTCAACACATAGTCGTGCACACTAGGCCAAGCCTGTGAGCACTATAAGCCACATTCTACGCTGAGAACCATCTCTCGTCTTATAGGCATCACACTAAGCTCCAAGGCATGTGCGGGGTGTCACAAATTCTCAAGTTGTAAACGGTTTGTTAAGCACCCGGAGGCTTGATGTAGATAGTGAAATCTTCGAGAGAGTCTCTCGGAGGACTGGACTAGCCACAAGTTGTGTGTGAACCAGTATAAAAATTTGGTGTCTTCTTTCCTTTTCTCCTTTATTCTGCATTTTATTTTGTCCATAAAATGCTATTCACCCCCCCTCTAGCTAGGGCGTATTTCCTAACAGTTGGTAGCGGAGCCTAACTCTCTGAAAGACTTAACCGTTTGAGAGGAATCATCCATGGCTTCTTCAAGTAATTTATATGCAGGAATCGCTGAAGGACAATCTACCACCCGTCCACCTCTCTTCGACGACACCAATTATACATATTGGAAGGGGAAGATGAGAATCTTCCTCCAAGCGAACAACTATGCTCTTTGGCTAATAATAAAGAACGGAGAACAAATCCCAACAAAGAAGGTTGGTGAAGCCACCGTGGCAAAGATGGAGGCGGAGTACAACGCTGAAGACATCAAGAAGGTTGAAAACAACTCCAAAGCCATCAACATGCTCTACTGTGCAGTTAACCCAGATGATTACCGAAAAATCTCATGCTGCACTACCTCCAAGAAGATGTGGGACAAGCTGGAAATTACCTATGAAGGAACCGATTAAGTCCATGAGGCCAAGACCGATTCTCTCACAGCTGAATATGAACTCTTTCGAATGAAGGAGAACGAGAAGATCGAAGACATGTTCGAACGATTCTCCAAAATCATGAACAACCTTCATGCTCTAAAGAAAGTCTACTCCGATAGGGACTTGGTTAGAAAAGTTCTTAGAAGCCTCACACCCGAATGGCGTTCCAAAGCCGACGCAATTTACGAAAACATCGGGATTTCAAACACGACCATTGACGGGCTAAGAGGTAATCTTCTCACTTTTGAATCAACTATTCATAAACCTTCTTTGCAGGAACAAAAGAAGAAAGATATAGCTCTGAAGGCTTCCACTTCCACGACCCAAGAGCTCACTGAGATAACTCCAGTGAGGATGAATTGTCATCCAAAAATTCCACATGAATAAGAATTCAGAATTGTCATCCAAAAATTCCACAAGTTCATGCGAAAAAAATTTGAAAAGAAAGGAAGAAAGCAATCCATTCCGCCCAAGTGCTATAGGTGCGGAGAAGTTGGACAGATCAAACCCAAATGCCCTAAAGCAAAAGAAGGCAAGGAAAAGAATTCTTACAAGAAGCAGCGGGCGTATATGTCTTGGGGAGGTGATTCTGGGGATGAGTCAACCGACAGTGAGGAAGAGGAGACGACAAATCTTTGTCTCATGACACAAGAAGAACCGCCGGAAGATGTAAGCACTACTCTCTCAAATGAAGTTTCTACTTACGAAGAATTACAAAAAGCTTTTGATGAACTCTATGGAGAATATGTTAGTGCCTCTAAAATCAATAAAGACTTAAAGAAGCAACTTACGATATTAGAAAAGATGTTGAGAAATTGTCTAGTGAAAATGAAAAACTTAAAGAAAAAAACAATTTTTTCGGAAAAAGAAGTGCTAACAAACCGGAAAGCTCACCTAAGGAATGTTCATCATGCAAATCCTTAAAGGAACAAGTTGAAAAACTAGAAACTACTTTGAAGAAGTTCAATACCCCTCATAAGAACTTGAGCTCTATTCTAGATAACTTGCAATCTACTAAGCAGGAATTAGGTTTTAAGAATGAACCTAAAAGAAAGAAATTTGAGCCTAAAACTAGAAAATCTAAGGTTCAAACAAGGGAGAACAAGACTATTAGAGCAAACAAGCATAGACAACCTAATAATTGCTATCAACCTAGGACAATACATAATACAAATGTCATTTGTCATTATTGCAATAGAATAGGACATATAGCTCCTGTTTGTTTCACTAGGCATAGGCATTGGGCACAAGGACCCGAGATGGTTTGGGTACCAAAAACTCATTGAATTGCTTGTGTAGGTATGCTTGAAGGCATCAAGTGTACTTTTGTACCTTGATAGCGGATGCTCCAAGCACATGACCGGAGAAGCATCCAAGTTCTTACAAATAAGGCCATCAAATAGAGGGAACGTTATCACTGGGGACAACAACAAAGGAAAGATCATCGGCACTGGGTCAATTGGTAAAAATGAATCTTCCTCTATTGATAATGTTTTACTTGTTAAAGGTCTTAAGCATAACCTCTGGAGCATAAGTCATTTGTGTTACAAGGGGAATCGTGTGATCTTTGATTCTAAGTCATGCACCATAGAACGTCTTAGTGATAATAAGATTATTCTACATGGTGATAGAATTGACAACGTTTATATGGTTAACTTAGAAAATTCTTCATCAAACTTTTGCAAATGTCTTATAAGTAAAGAGGATGACATGTGGCTATGGCATCGTAGAATAGCTCATGTTAATATGAAACTGATGAACAAATTAGTTTCTCAAGACTTGGTAGTTGGAATTCCAAAGATTAAGTTTGAGAAGGATTCTATTTGTGATGCATGTCAAAAGGGGAAGCAAGTACGAACTTCATTCAAATCCAAAAACGTTGTCTCAACGTCTAGACCACTTCAACTTTTGCACATGGATCTCTTTGGTCCCTCACAGATCAAAAGTTTTGATGGCAACTATTATGCCTCTGTAATTGTTACTCACAAAAGTGAAGCATTTAATGTTTTCAAGAGTTTTGTCAAGAAAGTTCAAAATGAAAAAGGTTCTTCAATTGCTTGCATTAGAAGTGATCATGGAGGAGAATTTAAACATAATCAATTCTCAAATTTTTGTGATGAATATGGCATTGAGCAAAATTTCTCAGCCCCTCGGACACTACAACAAAATGGCATTGTAGAACATAAGAATCGGTGTCTTGAGGAAATGGCAAGAACTATGCTCAATGAGGCAACAATTCCCATGTATTTCTGGGCAGTTGCAGTGAGTACGGCATGCTACGTGTTAAACCGTGCAATCATTAAACCAATACTCATGAAAACGCCCTATGAACTATACAAGGGAAGAAAGCCTAACATTTCCCATCTACGTGTCTTTGGATGTAAATGTTTTGTTCACAATAATGGGAAAGATAGGTTGGGTAAATTTGATGAAAAATCTGATGAAGGCATCTTTCTTGGTTATTCACTACGTAGCAAGGCATATAGAGTCTTCAACAAACGTACGTTAACTGTTGAGGAGTCCCCTTATGTAGTATTTGCAGAAAATGATACTCGCTTGGCAAGAATGAATTTTTATGATGATCTTGCAGGTACACTTGAGAAGATGTCATTGGACGATGAAGGAGAAGATCAAGGCAACTCATCAAAAGAGGGAAATACCCTTGCGGAATCAACCTCTCAATTAGACGTAGCAAATGTGGAGGAAAACACTCAAGATACAACGGCTGATATCAACCAAGAACTTTCTAGAGAATGGCGAGAGTCCAAAAGCCATCCTCTCGACAAGGTAATAGGTGATATCAACCGCGGGGTAAGTACTCGTAACTCTCTTAGAAACACCGTAGGTCACATGGCATTTGTTTCATAAATTGAACCTACAACCATTTCCAAAGCAATTAACGATGAACATTGGACTTTGTCTATGCAAGAGGAGCTAAACCAATTCAAACGAAATGATGTTTGGAAATTTGTTCCAAGGCCCGATGATCATACGATAATTAGCACGAAATGGGTGTTTCGTAACAAACTAGATGAAAATGGAATAATCCCTAGAAACAATGCTAGGCTAGTAGCTAAAGGATATAATCAAGAAGAAGGAATAGATTTTGAAGAAACATATGCACCAGTTGCACGTTTAGAAGCTATTCGGCTATTACTTGCCTCTGCATCATCTATGAACTTTAAACTATATCAAATGGATGTTAAGAGTGCATTTCTAAATGGTTTCATTTAAGAAGAAGTGTATGTTGATCAACCTCCAGGCTTTGAAGATCATGCATTTCCTGATCATGTCTTCAAGCTTAAGAAAGCACTCTACGGTCTTAAGCAAGCTCCCCGAGCTTGGTATGAACGTTTGAGTAAATTTCTTTTAGACAATGGGTTCAAAAGGGAAAGGTTGACACCACACTCGTCATCAAAGATAAAAACAATAACATCCTTTTGATACATAATTATGTAGATGATATTGTTTTCGGTGCTACTAACGTGTCCTTGTGCAAGGAATTTTCTGACATGATGACCAGTGAATTTGAGATGTCCATGAAGGGAGAGTTAACTTTCTTCTTGGGTTTACAAGTCAAACAAATGAAGGATGGAACTTTCATCTCTCAATCAAAGTATTACAAGGAATTGCTCAAACGAGTTGAAATAGACGGATCAGAGGAAATGGCCACACCTCTGAGCACTTAGACAAGGATGAGAAAGTTAAGGAAGTAGATGTCAAAAGGTATCGAGGTATGATCGGATCTCTTCTTTACTTAACAACAAGTAGGCCGGATATTATCTATGTGGAAGGTATCAATCCTGTCCTAAAAAGTCACATCTAAAGGCAATAAAACAAATTATGAAATACCTTATTGGCACAACAAATGTTGGACTTTGGTATCCCAAAGGCTCTACACTTCAGCTTATATGTAACTCTGACTTGGATTTTGCTGGCTGTAAACTGATTGTAAAAGCAAGAGTGGGACATGTCACTTACTTGGAAGCTCCTTAGTTTCATGGTTTAGTAGGAAATAAGTTAGTGTAGCATTGACTACCACCAAAGCGAAATGTATCGCCGCTGGAAGTTGTTGTGCTCAAATCCTTTGGATGAAGCAACAACTTGAGGACTATGGTCTTAAAGTCAATCATATTCCTCTCAGGTGTGATAATACTAGTGCCATAAGTTTGACAAAAAACCCCGTTCTTCATTCAAGAACTAAGCATATTGACATTAGGCATCACTTCATTAGAGATCAGATTCTCAAAGGAGATGTAGCTATTGAATCTGTTGAAACAAAATTTCAACTAGCGGATATTTTCACAAAACCCTTAGAGAAAGAGTCACTCTTTCGTTTTCGAAGTGAACTCGGAATCCTTGACTCTACAATGATCTAAATTTATATATTGTAGTATCTTTTTTAATGTGTTACATATTGCTAACTTGAGCGTCGGAGGCTTTTCTAAGTTTGTTTTGCAGGTACCCCACACTTAGGCCAAAAGCTAGGGGGAACAAAGGCTTGCTGAAAAAACAAACATCGATGTTGGATGAAGTTCAGCATGTTCCAAGATTAGCAGAAGGGCAAAAACATCGATGTTCCCAGCATCAACATCGATGTTCACGGAATTATTTTTCAGCCGTGGACAGAATGGTCACAACATCGATGTTGAGTATCACAGCATTGATGTTCAGGGAAGTATTTTCATTCCAGAACCATTTAAACATCGATGTTGCACAAGCACAACATCGATGTTCTACCATTGGGTTCCCTTAAATTTTGTTCCAGAGGGCTTGAAACATCGATGTTTCATTATAGAACATCGATGTTTGACCGTTATTTTTCAAAAAAAAAATAGCCGTTGGAGCCTGATTTCAATGCTCCAACAGCTATATTTTGGCCTCCAACTATATAAACCAGCCTTTTTCTCACTTCTACATGTCACATTCATCTCTCACTCAATTTCTCTTCTCAAAATTCCACTCTCCTCCCCATTGCTTTCAAGTATGGCAGGTGGAAAGAAAGCTTCCAAAGGCAAAGCTCTCATGAAAGAAAAAAACTCCAAGAAACAAAGAGGATCCTCAAGCTCAGCTCCAAAATTTGCTGTAGAAGGATCTCAAGCCTGGTTCTCTTCAAAAAACGAGCTCACTCACTTCCAGAACATCTTTGCCAAACGTACAATTGCACCTCCTCGTTACCTTCCGGAAGATTACCCAAAAGAAAAGGAGTACAAGCAGATTGAAGGCCATCTTCAGGAATCCAGCTGATTATGGGAGTTTGTGACCACCAGAAAATTTCAGTATGGTGCAGATTTCATCCGAGCTTTCTACTCCACTCTCCGCCGAGATGGTGACGTTTTTTATGCTCATATCAACGGAGTAGCCATCACAATGACCTTGGAAGAATTCGGGACGCTTGCTGAATTGCCACACCAGGGTGAGGATATCTCATCTTATGGGGGACCATTGGCTCACAAACCATGAAGCCACTCTTCTAAACGAGCTTGGCTTCATGGAAGTCGTCTGCAACCGCTCTAGAAGGCCAACAATTCATTCCATCAACCCGGAATATAGAGTCATCTTCTACCTTCTCACTCAGGTGATAAAACCCAGAATTGGAAATCACAAAACCATGTCCGTTGAAGATAAGAAGGTTCTTCATGCTATCATCCATGGGTCTCCAATCAACTGGGCACGATTCGTGCTTATGCATATGGCAGAACATGCATCCCCTTCCAACGAGCATCCACTCCCATATGCTTTCTTGGTGTTGAATATTTTGATGAATGCAGGAATAGATCTTCGAGTAGGCGCTCAAGTTCCTCACTCAAAGGTTTGGGCGATTAGTGACGCCACATTCCGAGCTGGACCATTCGAAGAAGCCCAAAGGCCTACCCGAGCAGTAGATTCTGGAGAACCCTCTTCTCGAGGCCGAACCTCTGCCGCCACACTTGAATCCATCGCCGCCTCCATCCAGAACCTATAGTTAAGCATCAACAACATGGGCCGAGTGATCGAGAGGATTGACACGGAAGTTTAAAGACTGGGTCACTCCCTTCGGTCTTATTTTGCTCGTGTCAACTACTCGCCTCCGCCATATCACACGACGTTTTACAGATACAACTTTGAAGATGCAGATGATGATGAAGATGAGGACTTCGTCGAGAATGTGGATGGTGATCCGATGGATGTGGAGGATGATGAGGACCAAGCTGATGATGAAAAAGAGGAAGCAATTGATGGACAGCAATCCGAAGATGATAACGGGAGCCAGAGCCCACCTTTCTGATCTCTTATCTTTTGTTCTATTGTTTTATGTCTCTTCAATTCTTTCTTCAATTTTATCTTTTTGCTAATGCCAAAAGGGGGAAGATAATTAAAGAGTATATGCATCAAGTTAGGGGGAATCAATTAACCTTAGTTTAAATTCATTTTGAATCCCATTGACATATACTCTTCCTTGTTTGTCATTATCAAAAAGGGGGAAACTGTTAGACAACATTGTTTTGCTAATGCCTCTTTGTCTCATATAGGTTTTGATATTGACAAACCAACCTTGATCCAAAATGATGACAAACCGAGCAAAAAGAAATCATTCAAGGAGCACAAATGTGAAGTAAAGAAGAGCACAAGATTTGAAGTGAAAAACTAGAAGAACTAAGAACTTAATTGTACAAGGTTAACACTCAAAATCATCTATGTTATCAGCTCAAACAAAATCGATTTTCCATCATGCATCTCTTTTTCAATCATGCATTTCTTTATCAATCATAAAAATAATTTTTGAGCACTAAACATCGATATTTGATGTCCCAACATCGATGTTCTTTTCTTCAAATGCTTTAAAAAGCGGCAGTAGCTGAAAACATCGATGTTGATGTTCTACATTTCAACATCGATGTTCTGATGCTTGTTTTCAAAATGCTTTGGCAGTAGCTCAAAACATCAATGTTTTACATTTCAACATCGATGTTCTTGCAAAATTGGCTTTAAAACTTTTTTGGCAGAAGTTCAAAACATCGATGTTGGCTTCCCAAACATCGATGTTCTCTTGACCATTGGTCCCAAAAATTCATATTTACTGGCTAAACATTGATGTTGTGCCGTTATGGTCAGATACCTTTTTCAACTTTCAATGTTATCTTATCAAAAGGTGTTCAGAAATGTTTTCCCAACAGCCATATAAGTTTTCAGACATATAAATAGAGGTGTTAAACCTCTCTTTGCAAAGAATCAACTCTTCATACATTAGGCATTCATTGATATACATTCATACAAGTTTTTATGAGCTAATACCTTTGGGAATTGAGATTTGCCTTATTGTTCTTACATTGTTGCTCAATATCCACTCTTTGAGAGAGCTTTTGTTTTGAGTGTTATAGGTGTTCATATACACTTTAAGGGAGGTTAGTTCCCTTGTTGTAATTCATAGAGAGAGGTATTCTTTTTGTGTGAGAAGTCTTGAAGTGAGGTATCTTCAAGCAAGAGTGTTGAGGTTCGTGTGACTCGAATTCTCAGGTTTTAAACGGTTTGTTACGCATCCGGAAGCTTGACGTAGACAGTGAAATCTTCGAGAGAGTCTCCCGGGGGACTGGACTAGCCTGTGTGAACCAGTATAAAAATTTGGTGTCTTCTTTCCTTTTCTCCTTTATTCCGCATTTACTCCGGCAAATTTTTATTTTTTCTATAAAACGCTATTCACCCCCATCCAGCGTAAAGCATATTTCCTAACAAGAAAGGCTTGTTGTGAGAAGAATTAAGTTGATTGTTGTTGTCATTGATATTATCGGAACTATTGCTGTTGTTGAGTTTATTGCTGTTGTTATTGACTGTAAGGCAAGTAAAAGTTGGGTACTAGGGGTACCAGCTTGTGATGACAGTTTGGTTTAAGATTGTGATATATGTTATCCGGACGAGCGGAGAGGCCGAGAGCCTGCTCGGGATAAGAGATGATGATTTATTATCAATATTGTAATAAACAAGACTAATAATAAAATGTAATCACTTAGACACTTAGTAAGTCACAGTTAAATGTTGGAATAGCCTGACGGTAGTCCTGTTTTATATATAGTGCTAGGAGAGAGTGTGCTTGGGGTCTGCTCCCTGTTTGTGCCAGTTTGTTGACTTTGGTTTACGGGGAGTACCCCGGGTCTAGCTAGATCGGCTGCCTGGCGACGACCAACATTTAACTTGTGATAGGGGCCCTACTAATAAAAATGGATTTAGTATGTCTAGGATGATACAATATGCCATCTAATGTTTTGTGGGAACCTTCTGTTTGTTTACTTCTAATTTTGGATGTTATACTTGGGACTTGGTTATTATTGGTTGCTTGCATATTTGTCTTTACTTATGGATTTTACCTAGTGAGCACTTCGGACTCACCCCTCACCTACGTGACTCAATCGTGTAGTTTGATTTGTGCACAGTTCAGGAACATTCGAGGCAAGCTCCGGCGCACCCTCTGCCAGTCCCGGATCCATCCTGCGTTGCATTACATCTATTATTGTATGTTGCTGAGTTGAATTAAGTCTTCCGCTGCTTGCATTTGTCACTCTGCTTCTGTTGCTATGCTGTAATAATGTCCTAGTATACCGGTGACAAGCACTGATGATGGGTTATACTATACACTTGTGGGATCTACCTCTCATTATTTCTGTAATAATATGTGGTCCACACGTGTTTACTGTGAGTAACGGTAAATATGGACCGGGGCGTTTCATTTTGGTAGCGGAGCGGGCAGTAGGTCCTTGGGTGATTGTTATGCTTGATTGTTGCATAGCTCGCTCCACATGAATATCATGAATGCATGCACACTCACATAGTTAGTGCATTATGGATCCAGTCGAGGGACGCCAACCTGCTTCATAACATTCACATGTGAGTGTTCTTTCTTGTGAATAAGTTTGGGCACCTTGCGATCCGTATTTTAGTGCTTAACGGTATTGTTGTTTTGTTTTTCCGAAATTTTTCATAATAAGTTTATATAAATCTAACAAGTTTTAAAAATGATAACTTTTTGATAAAATGGCATAACTAACCCGTGCAGTTTAGGCCAAGGGAGAAGTATGCTATAGTCGATGTTTCGTATGTTTGTGGGTGTAGCTTGCTTAACTCACAAGAGGGAATTTCGACGACGAAATTATTTTAAGTAGGTTAGACTGTAACGACCAGGGTAAAATTTCCGTAATTTTACCGAGTTGTTTTAACTCTTACAGAGGTAAATGAATTTTTATCGATGATAATCGAGAATTCTACCCCTCTAAGTTTTCCTAGTTTACCGGGAGTAACCGAGCTTCGTTTCGATTGTTGAAGAAATACGACATCTGTTAGTAATATGCCCAAAAGCCAATCAATGGATGATTGTAGTCATGTATATACATTAAGGTTATTCCAGTAAATATGATTATGAGATAATCGCTTGCACATATTTATAACCCTAGAATACTTTGTATTCTTAAAATGTCCCTAGTCGATTATTATTATGGATGGGTTGTAATAATAAATTAAGACTAGCGTGTGTTGAGAATTATATGAGATATTAATTCTACATACGGGTACAAGTTAGAGAACTTGTGGACTGGACCGACCCACATACAACCTAGACCTGGCAAAACGGGTATTGACACGACAACCCGACACGAAACCGACACGAAATTAGTAGGTATAGGTCAGAGATTTTCAACCCGTTTAGTTAAATGGGTCGACCCGACACGACACGAAAATTAGCAGGTCAGGTGCGGGTTGACCCGCCAACCCGATGGGTACCCGTTTATGACCCGATTATATTTAGGGTATAGATATTTTACTAATTTAATACAAGACTTATTTAATATTTAAGGTCAAAGTTACTAAAATTATCTAAAAATATTTTTATAAATTTTTTAAAATATGATTACATTATGACTCTAGAATTTATAATTTTATTTAATATATGAGAAAATCTAATTATATGCCTATTTGCTTAGAAAATACAATGACTTGTGCAATATAGAAAAATTCCAAACTGATTTTTAGGCTGACAAGATTTAATAGGTAACCCGTGGGTCAACCCGAACCCGACACGATAATAAACGGGTTGGACATGACACGACACGATTATTAAATGGGTTGGGTCGAGTTGAAGAATTAGAACCTGATTACCTGTTCAACCCGACACGAACCCGACACGATAACACGAATTGCCAGGTCTAGTCCAACCCATATAACGGGTATATTATCGGATGGTTTCTTGATAGAGCTGAACTGTAAATGCACGGCCGTGCTCGGATTATGATATGGTGATATCATTAATATCCGCTTCACACAGTTAGCTCGAGGATCAAGAAACCGAGATTAAACATATGCGAGATTGACATATTCCATGTCTCGTGTTTAATCTTGATAATGGGACGAAAGGACGATGACATGTTCCGTGGCATATGAAATCATTACTGATCTTGTCGTTCGGGTAGCAATAATGTGTTGCTAAACGCCGCTCTTTGCTTATAATTGTAAATGAGTTTACAATTATTGCCGGACGTTACAAGTGCCTACAGGGTCACACACTTAGAATCGTTGATTCGAGCAGGTGGTTGAACTGTGGTTTGACCATGGTTCGACCGAGTGTGGTTGGACCGTGGTTGGACCAGGGTCGTTTTGGGCTGGTTCGGTTCAGTGATTGTCAAAATTATTGAACCAAAATAAGTGCTTTGATGTGTTGGTTAGTGCACTAGTGGTAGTCAAGATAATGGCCATCATAATCCTCTTTTTGGTGGACCATTATGTTGGTCATTTTGTCTAATTAACTATGCACTAATTGGGTGTGTTTTTGTGATCTGATCATGCTCTCCCTCTCACACTCTTACATTCTGAATTCTGAGTTTTTCAGAGCAAGAAACACACACATATCTTCCTCTCTTCTTTGTGAAAGAATGAGATACCATAGACACCACATATAGCTCTCGGAAATCCGTAGCTAGCACCACGGTTCAGGAGTGCTCGGGGGTTGGAGATCGTGAGACGATTCTGGCCGGTGATTGACGGTTCGTGTGGATACCATAGAGGAGCAGGATATCCTTCCAGCTCTAGCTGATTTGGTTCTTCTGTTAGGTGAAAGATCCTAACCGTTTCAGGTATGTTTGTTTTTGTTGTTCGGTTTAGTTGCTTCACATGGATCCTTCATGTGTTTCCGGGTTTTCCGCTGTGAATTTGTTGCATTTAGATTGTCTATTTTGCATGACCGGAAACTTACTGCATCTTGGAGTATCTTTCATTAACCGAACCTCGGAATTTAATTCCGAGGGATCACTCGGGATTTTCGAACCTAAGTTGTTTTTTCGGACCCTGGACGGGATTTCTAAAGACGGATAAATCCCTGTGCAGACAAAGGATTAAAAGTCGGACCGAAGGATATTTTGGTCCATTCACGGACCGATAATTTTGCCGACATTGAGCCGCACTCTTTCTCTCTCCCGGGCCAGCTTTTCTGATCTTTTCTCCTTTTTCCTCCACTTTCCACATTATTTTTCTTTTTTTCTTTTCCCAATTTTCTCTTTATCTTTATTTTTCTTTTTTTTTTTCCCCCACGTTTTCCTTTTCTTCCTACCCGATTTTCCTTTTCTTCGCCTTTACCCTCATTTTTTTTCTTTTCTTTTCTCTTCTTCTTCACTCTTTTCTTTCCTGGATATTTTCTTCTTCCTCCCTTCTCTTCCCCGTTACTCTCTTTTCTGTGTTTGTCTATTTCCCTTGTCTCCTTCTTCTCTCCCCTTCTTTATTTTTACCCCTCCTTCCCCGGAACTTCCACCCCTTCTCTTGCATTCTCTTCCTTCTCCTTCTCTGCCGCCTCAATCGATTGTTAGTATAATATGCCCAAAAGCCAATCAATGGATGATTGTTTGTAGTCATATATACACATTAAGGTTATTCCAATAAATATCGTTTATGAGATAAACGCTTGCACATATTTATAACCCTAGAATATTTCATATTCTTAAATGTCCCTAGTCGATTATTATTATAGATGGGTTGTAATAATAAATTAAGACTAGCGTATGTTGAGAATTTATATGTGATATGAATTCTACATACGGGTACAAGTTAGAGAACTTGTGGACTGGACCGACCCACATAACAACGCTACATGGAACGTTATATGTTTGTCGATAGCGGTTCTTATATGTATTGTCCTTAGACCTGAGATCATCAAGGTTCCCAACATATGAGTCGTATACTTTGATATTACTCTTGGCTATTTCGTAAATGAGTAGACCTTAGTGTAATCATTGGGTATATGATAAATATGTAGTGGGTTTTGTATGATCCAGAGGGGATTCGTCCAACCCATATAACGGGTATACTATCAGATGGTTTCTTGATAGAGTTGAACCGTAAATGCATGGCCATGCTCGGATTATGATATGGTGATATCATAGGTATCCGTTTTTTGCGGTTAACTCGAGGATCAAGAAACCGAGATTGAACATATGCGAGATTGACATATTCCGTGTCTCGTGTTTAATCTTGGTAATGGGACGAAGGGACGATGACATGTTTGCGAGGCATATGAATCAGTACTGATCTTGTCCTTCGGGTAGCAATGATGTGTTGCTAGACGTCGCTCTTTGCTTATAATTGTAAATGAGTTTGCAATTATTGCCGGACGTTACAAGTGCTTACAGGGTCACACACTTAGAGCCGGATTCGAGCTGGTGGTTGAACCATGGTTGGACCGTGGTTGAACCAGGTATTTGAGTTTGTAGTTGGACCGTGGTTGGAGCAGGGTCGTTTTGGGCTGGTTTGGTCCACTAAATGTCTGATTTATCGAACCATAATTAATGCCATGTGATGTTAATCCCACCAAGAGTTAGTGGAGACATAATTAGCTAAATGCTAATCATGTTGGCCAAAGGTGTCGGCCACTTTGTCCCTTGCTTTTGTGAGTGGGATTAGACTAAGATAATCTGATTATTCTTTAGGATTCATCACTTTGAGTCTTAAAATTTTCAGAGGATTGAACCTTGAGAGTGTCTTGAGAGTTCTTGAGAGTTTCAGACCATACACACCTTCTTTGAGAAAGAAGAAAATACCACAAACTCTAGCTTCCGAAACCTGCTGCTAGCACATCAGTTCGGGGGTGCTCTGGTTGGTAACCGTGTGACGATTCCAGCTAGTTATCACGGTTCGTGTGGATACCGTAGAGGGGCGGGATTGCTATCCAGCTCTTGCTGATTCGGATCATCAGTTGGGTGAAAGACCTCAACCGAACCAGGTATGTTTTTCTATAACTCGGTTTACTCTGTTTCACATGGATCCTCCATGAGTACCGGGATTTCCGCTGTGCATTTAGTTGCATTTGATTGTCAAATTGTATGACCCGAATACTAATAATGATAGCGGAGCCTCTTGTGAAATGATAAACCGAATTATGTGTTCATATGTTATATGTGATTTAGTATGAACATGCTAGTATATATGATATGCTGGAATTCATTTTGTATATGTGATATGCTAAATGATTTTGTACATGTTGATGTTGAGTTTTTGTTTAAAAATGTTTTCACAACAAGCACCTGATTGGTATGAGATATCAATCAAGATGTTCATGGCAGTAAGTCGAAGAGTTCGACTAGGCAAAATCGAGTGTCGGTTTGTGTATAGAACGATTGTCGTTCTAGTACAGCTAGGCCATAACATCGATGTTGGTGAGACAAACATCGATGTTAGCATGATGGTTAGCCTTGGCCGAACCTTCATAACATCGATGTTCTGATGAAGTTTAGCCTCGGTCGAATCTTCAAAACATCGATGTTGTGTGACCAACATCGATGTTCTCATGCAAAACTCTCAAAAACATCGATGTTAAGAGTTAAACATTGATGTTATTTGAGCTCAGCCAAATTGGTTTGAAGTTTCAGAACTCTCATAACATCGATGTTCAAGATTCCAACATCGATGTTCTTGAGTTCCAGAAGTTCAAACATCAATGTTTAAGTTCAACATCGATGTTAAAATGCTACTGCCGAAATCTTGAACTTTCAGATTTCACAAAACATCGATGTTTAAGAGTTGAACATCGATGTTCTTGAGCTACTGCCAAATAGTTTGGAGTTCAAGTTACTCAAAACATTGATGTTGAAGTGTTGAACATCGATGTTCTTGAGCCTCGGCCAAATAGTTGGGAGAATCAGATTCTCACAACATCGATGTTGAAGTGTTGAACATCGATGTTCTTGAGCCTCGGCCAAATAGTTGGGAGATCAGATTCTCACAACATCGATGTTCAAGTTTAAACATCGATGTTTACTTGTAATTTTGGGTTCTAAATTTACTAACATCAATATACATTCATCAAGAACATGCATGTAATGTATTGGAATAGTATGTTGATGAAAATATTAAGTTCTTCTTGTGCTGCCTTCCATGATAAGCACTCATCAAGGTTAAGATCAACAATTGGTAGGTTTTGCCAAAGCAAGGTGTCAATGTTTATCCTAGCAAGGTGCGACGCGATAATTGTAATATCGGAACTGCTTATTATGGTGTTGAACTTAACTATGTCATCTTAATAGGATTAAGGACTTAGAGGCAAGGAGTTGAGCTAAGTCTATAAGATAGACAAGAACAAGTGTTGTTCACTCAACTATCCAAGAGTTACATGAGCTGTAATTGACAAGAGTTGTCTACCTAAATAACTATGAAGTAAGCGATCAGCCAAAGCTGACTTATCTAGTAGTGAAATATGGATCTTGGCCTACTTATATAATTGTCTTGATTTATATAGTAGGAGTATCATTTAATAGAATTCCTTGTTAAATGATTTTGTATGCATGACTCTTATTTGTGTGAGTTGATCATTGTTGTAGAATTTCCATGGCACAAAACACTAGCACAATATCACCTGTCCTTTAGAAGGAAAAGCTGAATGGAAATAACTTCCTAAAATGGTATCGTAATTTGAGGATAGTCCTCAAACAAGAAAATAAATTGTATGTCCTCGAAGGGCCTGTTCCAAATGAACCGGCGCCTAGTGCTTCTAGGGCAGGAAGGAAAGCTTACAAGAAGCATCTTGATGATGCATTGGATGCACCATGCCTTATGCTTATAACCATGGACTCTGAGCTTTAGAAGCAACATGAAAAATTGGGGGCGTTCGATGTGATCGAACACCTGAGAGGTATGAGACCTCTAAGGCATTGTTCCAATGCAGGATGACTGAGTCATCACCTGTAAGACCTCATGTGCTCAAAATGATTGGATACATTAAGAGCCTTGAGGGTCTTGGTTTTCCTTTGTAGAAGGAGTTGGCTGTTGATCTAGTCTTGCAATCGTTGCCGGATAGTTACAACCAATTTGTCATAAACTTCAATATGAATCATCTTGAAAAATCATTGTCTGAGTTGCTCAACATGTTGGGAAAAGCTGAGCAATAGATGAAGGCAAACAAATCCAACAGCATTATGATGGTTGGAAGTAGCAAGGGAAGGGTAAGGGCAAGGTGAAGAAATTTGCCAAAAAGTTTGGTGTATCTTCGTCACAAGTGCTGAAACCCAAAGGTGATGTTGCAAAGGAAGGTCAATGCTTCCATTGCAAGAAGTCCGGTCATTGGAAACGTAACTGCCCTGTTTACCTTGAAGAGGTAAAGAAGCAGAAGGGAAGTAAGACTTCCGCTTCAGGTATTTTTGTTATAGAAGCTAATATCTTTGTCTCAACATCATGGGTATTAGATACCGGATGTGGTTCTCACATTTGTGTAAATGTGATGGAACTGAGAAAGAGTAGGAGATTGGCAAAAGGGTAAGATAGACCTGAGTGTGGGAAATGGAGCAAGAGTTGCTGCATTAGCCGTTGGAACTTACTATCTTACCTTACCGAGTGGTTTGGTTTAGAACTAGACAATTGTTATTATGTACCAACCATAAGCAGGAATTTGATTTCTGTTTTCTTGTCTTGACAAGAAAGGCTTTTCATTTGTAATAAAGAACAATTGTTGTTCTATTTATTTCAATGATGTTTATTATGGTGGTGCATATTTAAGCAATGATTTGTATGTTCTAAACCTACAAACACCGATCTATAACGAAAATACGAAGAAGGTTAGAATGAGCGATTCTAATGAAACCTATCTTTGGCATTGTCGATTGGGCCATATAAACGAGACTCGCATATCTAAACTCCATAAAGAAGGACTTTTAGACTCATTTGATTTTGAATCATTTGAGACATGTGAGTCATGTTTGTTAGGCAAGATGACGAAGGCTCCTTTTGCTGGTAAAGGTGAAAGGGCTTCGGATTTGTTAGGTCTTATACGTAGTGATGTATGTGGACCTATGTCGACACAAGCTAGAGGTGGATTTCAATACTTCATTATATTTACTGACGATTTCAGTAGGTATGGTTATGTGTATCTAATGGAACACAAGTCAGAATTCTTTGAAAAGTTCAAAGAATACAAGAATGAAGTACAGAATCAACTCGGGAAAAGTATTAAAATGCTTCGATCAGATCGAGGAGGTGAATACTTAGACCGAGAGTTTCTTGATCATCTAAAGGGTTGTGGTATAGTATCACAACTCACTCCACCGGGTATGCCTCAATGGAATGGTGTGTCCTAAAGGAGGAATAGAACCTTGTTGGACATGATTCATTCGATGATGAGTCAAGCTGACCTTCCTTCTTCATTTTGGGGACATGCATTATTGAGTGCTGCATTTACACTTAACCGTGTTCCATCTAAATCCGTCGAAAAGACACCATATGAGATATGGGCTGGGAGGCGTCCCAATTTGTCTTTTATGAGAATTTGAGGTTGTGAGGCTTACGTGAGACGTGAAGCATCGGATAAACTCGGCCCTAAATCCGACAAGTGCCCCTTTGTAGGATACCCTAAGGAAACTAAAGGGTATTATTTCTACAATCCCACCGAGCACAAAGTGTTTATTGCTCGGACTACTATTTTTCTAGAAAGAGAATTTATTTCTAGAAGTATCAGTGGGAGGAAAATAGAACTCGAAGAAGTTCGAGATATTGAGGCTGAGATGGAACAAGGACAGGAACCACAAGATGTTGTGGATGTGCCTGTAACACATGGACCTCGTAGGCCGGATAGGACTCGGTCTGAGCCTGAGAGATATGGATTTCTCAAGACTCATACTGGAGACGTAATGCTCATAGATGAGGATGAGCCCACTTCTTATCAGCAAGCCATCACGGGTTCGGACTCTAAGAAGTGGCTAGAAGCCATGAATTCGGAAATGGAATCCATGTATCAAAACAAGGTATGGACCTTGGTTGATCCACCTGAAGGGGTAAAACCCATAGGGTGCAAGTGGGTCTTTAAGAAAAAGACCGACATGGATGGTAATGTGATTACCTATAAATAGCGATTGGTGGCGAAAGGTTTCAAGCAAGTCCATGGTATTGACTATGATGAAACTTTCTCACCAGTTGCCATGGTTAAATCCATCCGGATTCTATTGGCTATAGCGGCATACTATGATTATGAGATATGGAAAATGGATGTCAAAACCGCTTTTCTTAATGGAAATCTTTTAGAGGATGTGTACATGACACAACCTGAAGGTTTTGTGGATCCAAAGAATGCCAATATGGTATGCAAGTTGCAGAGATCCATTTATGGATTGAAGCAAGCTTCTAGGAGTTGGAATCTTCATTTTAATGAAGTGATCAAAGAGTTTGGTTTCATTAAGAACGAAGATGAACCATGTGTTTACAGGAAGGTTAATGGGAGCATTATTGTTTTCTTGTTGTTGTTTGTTGAAGACATCCTACTCATTGGGAATGACATTCCGACACTACAGTCTGTAAAGGCTCGGTTAGGAAAAATTTCTCGATGAAGGACTTAGGAGAAGCTGCCTAAGTGTTAGGTCTAAAGATCTATAGAGATAGATCCAAAACGCTTCTCGGGCTAAGTCAAAGTACGTATATTGACAAGGTGCTAAAGAGGTTTAGTATGCAAGATTCCAAGAAAGGATTCTTGCCCTTGTCATATGGCATATCTCTCTCAAAGAATTAATGTCCTAGTACATCTAAGGAGAGAGAGCGAATGAGTAAGATTCCTTATGCTTCTGTAATAGGATCTATCATGTATGCCATGCCATGTACTCGACCGGATGTCGCTTATGCTTTGAGTGTCACAAGCAGATACCAATCTGATCCCGGTGAGAGTCACTGGATAGTGGTTAAGAACATCCTTAAGTACTTGAGAAGGATGAAGGATGCATTCCTGGTTTACGGAAGCATTGATGAGCTTGTTGTAAAGGGTTACACAGATGCTAGCTTCTAAACCGATAGGGATGATTTTAGATCACATTCAGGTTATGTGTTTTTGTCATGGAGGTGGTACTGTATGCTAGAAGAGTTCCAAGCAGGGAACAGTTACCGACTCTACAACTGTGGCTGTGCAAAGTTCCTTCTGAGAAAATGTAACAGACCCGTTGACTAAGTCTCTCACACAGCGGAAGCATGATGGTCATGCTGTATTCATTGGTATTAGATACATGTATGATTGGCTTTAGTGCAAGTGGGAGATTGTTAGTGTAATATGCCCAAAAGCCAATCAATGGATGATTGTTAGTAGTCATGTATACACATTAAGGTTATTCCAATAAATATCGTTTATGAGATAAATGCTTGCACATATTTATAACCCTAGAATATTTCATATTCTTAAATGTCCCTAGTCGATTATTATTATGGATGGGTTGTAATAATAAATTAAGACTAGCGTATGTTGAGAATTTATATGTGATATGAATTCTACATACGGGTACAAAATGTATTGTCCTTAGACCTGAGATCATCAAGGTTCCCAACATATGAGTCGTATACTTTGATATTACTCTTGGCTATTTCGTAAATGAGTAGACCTTAGTGTAATCATTGGGTATATGATAAATGTGTAGTGGGTTTTGTATGATCCAGAGGGGATTCGTCCAACCCATATAACGGGTATATTATCGGATGGTTTCTTGAGAGAGTTGAACCATAAATGCATGGCCATGCTCGGATTATGATATGGTGATATCATAGGTATCCGTTTTTCGCGGTTAACTAGAGGATCAAGAAACCAAGATTGAACATATGTGAGATTGACATATTCCATGTCTCGTGTTTAATCTTGATAACGGGACAAAGGGACGATGACATGTTTGCGAGGCATATGAATCAGTACTGATCTTGTCGTTCGGGTAGCAATGATGTGTTGCTAGACGCCGCTCTTTGCTTATAATTGTAAATGAGTTTACAATTATTGCCGGACGTTACAAGTGCCTATAGGGTCACACACTTAGAGCCATTGATTCGAGCTGGTGGTTGGACCGTGGTTGAACCAAGTATTTGAGTTTGTGGTTGGACCATGGTTAGACCGTGGTTGGAGCAGGGTCGTTTTGGGCTGGTTTGGTTCACTAAATGTCTTATTTATTGAACCATAATTAGTGCCATGTGATGTTAATCCCACCAAGAGTTAGTGGAGACATAATTAGCTAAAAGCTAATCATGTTGGCCAAAGGTGTTGGCCACTTTGTCCTTTGCTTTTGTGAGTGGGATTAGACTTAGATAATCTGATTATGCTTTGGGATTCATCACGTTGAGTCTGAAAATTTTCAGAGGATTGAACCTTGAGAGTGTCTTGAGAGTTCTTGAGAGTTTCAGACCATACACACCTTCTTTGAGAAAGAAGAAAATACCACAAACTCTAGCTTCCGAAACCTGCTGCTAGCACATCAGTTCGGGGGTGCTCGGGTTGGTAATCGTGGGGCGGGATTGCTATCCGGCTTGCTAATTTGGATCATCAATTGGGTGAAAGACCTCAACCGAACCAGGTATGTTTTTCTATAACTCGGTTTACTCTGTTTCACATGGATCCTCCTTGAGTACCGGAATTTCCGCTGCGCATTTAGTTGCATTTGATTGTCAAATTGCATGACCTGGATACTTACATCGATCCTCTCCCCTATTGCTCCATTGCCCCCGCCCAATCGTCCGTCCTCCTCCGTCGACCTCCCCCTGTCCCTGCTAGCCATCCATCGTGGTCTCTCTCACTACACAACACCAACGCCGCTGCACATCGCCGCCTCCGTCAAGGAGCAGAGCACAGTCCTCTACCGACCCCAAAATATTGGTTCCCTCCTACCTAGAGGCCATCTTGTCCGCCGTTGATGAGAATCACGGCAGAGGAGCCCGATTACGGCCACTCCTCTCTTCTCCCTCACGCGCGCGGACTCCTGTTCTCTTCCCTCGAGCCGCCGTCGACGAAGCCAAGACTGGGTGAGTCTTTGGCCGCGCTCTTCCTCCTTTCTTTGCTTTTCTTTTTAATTGTCGGGGTTGTTGCTAATCGAGTTCCGTCTGGTTGTTGTGGTCTGAATTGGGTTGTTGCAGAAGCGGGTGTTGAGGGCATGATGTTGTTGATGATTTTGTGGGCATGGGTAATGTTGTTTTGGTTGATGGACGCGGTGATTTGGTGGTGTTCCGGGTACTAGAAGGTTGCCGTGGGTATGGTGGGTGTGGTGGTTGCTACAGTGGTGGCCGGCTGGAGGTGGAATTGGGATGGTCTGCTGCTGGTTGAGTAATGGTGAAGAGGGTTACTGTTCTGGCGTGAACAGTAATCTGGTCAGAATCCGGCAAGTGTCGGGTGACATGGAAAATTTCCCGTGAAGGCTCGGGACTTTCCAGCGGACAAAAGTTGATGACAGTGATGAAGGTACTTTTCTTGGACCCGTCATACACCACCGGACTCGGGTTTGGGCTCGGTTTGCACAACGGACTCGAAAACGGGCCGAACGTGCGGAAGCCCATGTTCTCGGGACGGTCTTTTCACGGACATAACTATAGACTCATTAACAATGTTATTTGACGGATTTATTATTTGAATTGGAAACATGATTAATCAGTTTTTAATTCAATTTTATTTGGATTTGATTATATCCTTATAAGTTTTATGTATAACTCGAATTTAAGTTTCTCTATGATTATTATATAATTTTTCCTGATCGGAGTAAACATTGGAAAGACATACGCTTAGCAACATAAATTAATTTATCAATTTTGTTATGTATGAGTATTACATTGACAATATTCCACTACCAGACATGTTAGTATTCTTGATTTATTTACAAATACAGATATATGCATTGTTTTCATCCAACAGTTTTATTGTCGGGTATACCATTGTTTTCATCCAACAGTTTTATTGTCGGGTATACCATTACTATCACTGTATCATTAATTAATAGCTAAGACTTATAATAAACATATGAGTAACCATTACTTACCATAAGATATTTATTTAATTATTATACTATGAGATAAACGCTTATCAAGGTTGTGGAATTTTTANTGTTATGTATGAGTATTACATTGACAATATTCCACTACCAGACATGTTAGTATTCTTGATTTATTTACAAATACAGATATATGCATTGTTTTCATCCAACAGTTTTATTGTCGGGTATACCATTGTTTTCATCCAACAGTTTTATTGTCGGGTATACCATTACTATCACTGTATCATTAATTAATAGCTAAGACTTATAATAAACATATGAGTAACCATTACTTACCATAAGATATTTATTTAATTATTATACTATGAGATAAACGCTTATCAAGGTTGTGGAATTTTTATGTAATGTCTAATAATAATAATAATACTCAGATATGATACCATAACGAAAACAGTTAACCGGCGATAAAAGGTTATGACCTAATAAGCCAACTAATAACCAATTAGCATACATTATGCATATCATCACAGTTGTGCATTGTGTGTAATTATAATTTGTTATGATATAGGAACGTGTAACGATGGGGCAGGATCACATGTCACTATCTAGGGAGCATCAGGTGAGGATAAGTAAATATTAATATGCTGCTCGTAATGCCAAGTTGCCATTTGTGACTATGTGTTGTATTTGCTGGTAAGATACTACTTTTGTGGCTGTGAATGGCCTGTTGTGAGATGAATTAAGTTGATTGTTGTTGCCATTGATATTGTTGGAATTATTGCTACTGTTGAGTTTATTCTTGTTGTTGGTAAGGCAAGTAAAAGTTGGGTACTGGGGTACCGGCTTGTGATGACAGTTTGGTTTAAGATTGTGATATATGTTAGCCATGTTAGCCGGACGAGAGGAGTGGCCGAGAGCCTGCACGGGATAAGAGATGATGATTTATTGTCATTAACGTAATAAACAAGACCAATAATTAAATGGAATCACTTAGACACTTAGTAAGTCACAGTTAAATATTGGAATAGCTTGACGGTAGTCCTGTTTTATATATGGTGCTGGGGGAGAGTGTGCATGGGGTCTGCTCCTTGTCTCTGCCAGTTTGTTGACTTTGGTTTACGGGGAGTACCCCGGGTCTAGCTAGATCGGCTACCTGGCGACGACCAACATTTAACTTGTGATAGGGCCCTACTAATAAAAATGGATTTAGTATGTCTAGGATGATACAATATGCCATCTAATGTTTTGTGGGAACCTTCTGTTTGTTTACTTCTAATTTTGGATGTTATACTTGTGACTTGGTTATTATTGGTTGCTTGCATATTTGTCTTTACTTATGGATTTTACCCGGTGAGCACTTCGGACTCACCCCTCGCCTACATGACTCGATCGTGTAGTTTGATTTGTGCACAGTTCAGGAACATTCAAGGCAAGCTGTGGCGCACCCTCTGCCAGTCCTGGATCCATCCTGCGTTGCATTACATCTATTATTGTATGTTGGTGAGTTGTATTAAGCCTTCCGCTGCTTGCATTTGTCACTCTGCTTCTGTTGCTATGCTGTAATAATGTCCCGGTATACCGGTGACAAGCACTGATGATGTGTTATACTTGTGGGATCTACCTCTCATTATTTCTGTAATAATATTTGGTCCTCACGTGTTTACTGTGAGTAACGGTAAATTTAGACCGAGGCGTTTCAGTTTATACTATTTGGAATTTTATAAAAAAATATAATATTTTGTAAATGCTAATATTACTCAATTTTAAATAAAAATCTGTTATTTTTAATATTTATATTAGTTTTCCACTAATATCTTTTCTATATTTCCGTATTATATATTTCAGTACTCACAATAGTGCAATAGCTTATACCATTAAGAATTTTATAAAGAAAAGCATGATATTTTGTTGAAGGCTAATAGTACTCAAATTTAGAGTAACAATCTTTTATTTTTAATATTTATGCTAATTTTTTACAAATATTTTTACTCTATTTTCCTATTATATCATCTTTTTCATTCCTAATTTTCAACATGGATTGTATCACAACGACAAAAGTATAGGTTTTTTTAACTCCACTTACCAATAGGTTATTACTATTTTTTTTTTATGTTCTTTTGAGAATTTTGAGATAATCTACTCATTTTATTTCTAATATTTTCCTCATCGGTATGTCACATTCAACAGGATGGCATATTAATGTCATTCACTAATTAAGCTAAATAAAAAAATGAAAAACTTCCACCAAAATATCCATAAATCATTGCTTAATTTGAAACATCTTTAACCGACCCTCTATCTAATTGATCGGCCATTTGAGGATTTGGTTGTTTGGTACACATAACCTACTATGTGTAACACCAAATTCTGCATTAATCCTCATAATTATTTTTCTTCCCTCCCACTACACTCATACAATCTGGCACGGAAAAGTGAATGAGATCTCCCAAGCAGAACTCTAAAAAATTAATGAGATTTCCCATGCAGAACTCTAAATCTTTTGACCAGCCATTCGATGATTTGGTTGTTTCTTACACATAACTTACTATGTAACACTAAGTTCTGCATTGATCGTCAAAATTATTTTTCTTCCCTCCCACTACACTCATACAATCTGGCAGTAAATCTTTTGACCAGCCATTCGATGATTTGGTTGTTTCTTACAAATAACCTACTATGTAACACGAAGTTCTACATTGATAGTCATAATTATTTTTCTTCCCTCCTCTGGCACAGAAAAGTGAATGAGATTTCCAATGCCGAACTCTAAATCTTGTGGACACTGTAGCCGGCCTCTCAGACTTTAAGTTCTCGTCCCAATTCTCAAATTCAGATCTTCCAAATAACAACTGCTTAATCCCTATATAGCTGTCAAAAAAGAATAAAAGGAGCACCAGACCAGCGCAAGCATATTCCAAAGTGCTGCATTTCACAAACACGGATCTGAGGAATAAAGAATAATGTCACTTATATTCATTCAGTATATTTGCAAGGAAATATTCATTTAAAAAATTATATTTTCTGGAAGATGCAGAAAGATATTGACAATGTATTGAAGCTGTTCAGGAAAAAGACGATGAGTTTGGCAGATTACTCTATGCTTATCTGTGTCAGTGCATTTATCAGAACATCCAGAAGCAATGGCTGCGCTATCACAATATTGACCCTGTAGAATTTCACCAGTGCAAGCATCATCAAGAAGAATTCGCAAGTGCTCTAACTATCGTTGCAAACATCCAGAAGCAACGGCTGAGGTATCCCAATATCTACCTGTAGAATTTCACCAGTGTAAGCATCATCAAGAAGAATTCGTAAGTGCTCTAACTATCGTTGCAAACTGAATTACTTACCATATTCGTGCCAAGTTTTCTTCAATATCTAAATCTCCAATATTATAAATTGTCGTTGGTCTCATATTTGGTGCCTCGATTGGATCATATTCTAGTCTTTTACCGACCTCTGATTGTGAAAGCTGCAAATAAAAGAAGCCATTAAACAATCAACATAATCTCAGAAAGAAGAAAATTACAACAGGATATTCACTATTTTAGTAGTCAGTATGGAAAACCCAAAAGGCTCCTTGCGTCTCACTTTCAAGCAATGTAATCAAACTTTCAGAACTCAAGTTTTGCTTAACTCTTCAAAGTTATTAGAGACAGTAGCATATTTTTATGCAATAAAGCATTCTGATCATGGGGGAGGCTTTACAAAGCTCAATCTTCTCCTAATTTCGTCTACTTAATCTCCAACAGTGTTGAAATTTTAAAGTAGCATTAGTATAGGAAAAAAAAAAAGAAGAAAAAAAGTGAACAAAACTGCAAAAGAAAGGTTACAGATTTACACTTGAAGATTCAGTCCCTGACGTTGATTGTCAACTGCGTAACGAAACTAATGAATGAGATTCACGTGGAGAAATACAGTAATACCAAAATTCAGAAGTTCAATTGATCCGCCAACTGTGGTGCTTAAAGACAGTGTTTAATTGGTGCTGAGATGGAGTTGTGATTCTATCTATACATAACAAATTAACCAAACGACCATTGTGGTATTCAATGCACCCCCAAGATAATTATTTTGGCCATGTCGAGAGGTAGAGAAAGTACCAAAATTGCCTACCTTTGTTGTCTAAAACAATTGCCTACGGCACGGATTGGTGTTGAGAAGGAATTGTGATTCTCTCTGTACCAAACAAATAACAACGAATCAACCACAACTTGGGATTGAAATGCGGTTGCATTGCAACCATTCAATCAAGAAGCCATGATCCTACCAATGTGGGGTTGGTCCAAGTGGTAAGCGACTTGGTTCCGCTTAAGCGAGGTCTCGTGTTCGAGTCCTCGTGTATGCAGAAAATTCTCATTGGGAGACTCACCCACCATACCCAGGTGCGCGAACCGGCTCAACCGGATTAGTCGGGGCAAAGCTCCGGATACCGGATGGGAAACCAAAAAAAAAAAAAAAGCCATGGTCCTTAATACCAATCAATACGACATGCTAATCCTCTACGAAAAAACACTGACCGAATTGCAGGAGGCTGCCTCGTTCACCTCAAGTTCTCTGTCCAGTCCATTGTAACAACAAATCTATACGGTTTTGGGGAATTATATAGGCAAAGACCCCAAATTCGATGAGAAGTAACAAATTAGCAAAAAAAATCTGAGCAGAATGCACGTCGGGCGAGTTTCAATACTGACCAAAGAAATAACAAAAGTATTAGGAAGGGCTTCATAAGTGTGTTTTAGTAAAGATGATTTTTTCTAATTGCAATTGTTGTTCTTTTTTTACTTTTTTAAAAATTCTATCCGGAAATTCACGATGTGACCTACCAAGACGGTTAAATTATGAAGAGAGAGGAGGTGAAAGCTTCAACCTTTTCGAAGCTGATGGGGCTTTGATTTTGCCAGAGAAATGGAAGAATGAAATAGTTATATATGGAGGTGAAAACTGGAGAGAAGAAGAGATACTTTCCTAAAGTCCACACGAACCATTGATTCAGCCCAAGAATAACCATGAGCACCCCTGGTTCCTCAAGCAAAAACCCAGAATCAACACCAAAACACAGCCTGGTTACTCATCAAATCAAACTCGACATATGCTCAATAATAACCCAACAACAACCGAACATAATCCGAAATTAATCACAGTGAAATAATGGGTATCGAATCCTTACCCATTAAAGCCAAACTCGACCAGACCTTGCTTGCCTAGCCGGAGCACGAACGCTCTCATCCAGAACGCGCCCTCTGAGACGATCTGAATATGGACATAAAACATCCCAATTAGGACGGTTCATGAAGTCTCAATAAATGTGTTTTCTTAAAATATTGAAAATCTTTTGTCTTCCAAACAATAAACACTTCTCTTGTGTGTTTCAAAAAAAATCTTCATTAATTTAGAATTAAATATAAAATATTACAAATTAAATTCATTGAATAATATATTAATTATCTTTTTGAAAAAATTAATTTCCACGTGTCAATTCTTAAAAAGCCACTTGTCTTCACCCGAATCATGTCTCTAAGTTAATATATAATATAGATAAACGACTCTTACCGACAAGACAAGCACTCCTTAACCCTAGAAGAAATTAGACTAACACAAAGAGATTCATCACTGTGAATTAAATCGCCTACTTGTTATAATATAACTAGTTTTTTTGCGTTGCATAGTAATATGTAATATAATTATTTTTTGACATTAATAATCATTCAGATAAAAACTAATAGATAAATTATTTAAGTAGAAATTATTAAATTAGATTATTAATTTTTAATATATTTTGACATGATATATTCATATATTACCATGATTATATTCTAAAATTCATTATTATTAATACAAAAACATTTCTCAAATTATGGAAATAATAATAAATTAAATTAATTTGTGAAAAAAGTGTAAGGAGAAATAATAGTGATTTTTTATTTATAAATTACACATTCATTTTATGTAAATTTGCATAACATTTCATGTGTTTTTATTATTTTACATGAATTCTTCTTGATACATATAGTATATATCGTAATGTATACTATTTTTGAATATGAAAAATAATATTAATCCTCATTATTGCTAAATCCGAGAGTAAAGGGCTGCATTCTAGTAGTGAGGGAAACACTGATGATTTTGTGCGATCTGCTTTTTTTTTAATCTTATATTTGCATATATTAATGTATGTTCTCAGTTTTAGGCCAATAAAATAAATTGTTTATTAGTTTGTTGGCTTTGTAATGAACTTAAAATATTGATTATGTTGTCTTATTTTATGTTTATTTAAATCTGATTAAATGCTTTATATTTGTTCTGAATATTGAAAAGGAAAATACATTATGTTATACAAAATTTCGGACTGTTCGGACAATAGCCTTTCCAAACCAAAGAAAGTTTGGATATTTGGTCTTTGGGTCTTTGGGCTTCGAATATTGGTTTGAACAGCGTGGTAGAAGTTTGGTCAATCTAAAGACCAAACCAAAGTTTAGGATGACCAAACCAAATAACCAAACTCTCACCCCTACATATGACAACAACTCCGCCGCCCCAAGCATCGCTTCTGCTTCTACCTCCCCTCTCTCCTTCAAACATCTCTCTAGCCCCACTGATGCATAGCAAAAGCTACGGCAGAGGATCAATCTCTATACAAGTAAGCAAACACAATAAATAAATATCCCCCTGTGTGGTTCTCAGCTTTGGTACTAAATTCTAGATGAAAGACTAAACAATAACCACCACCTCGCCGCCACCATCACCACCACTACCACCATAACCACAGCCACCCAACCTCCTCCTCCTCCTCCTCCTCCTCCCCCCTCGCAATTGCAACCACCAGCAAAATCCAAACCCAAAATCCAATTCCAAACCCAAAATCCAAATCCAAAATCTAAAATTCAAAAACCAAAATCAAAACCTAGGGTGCGGAGGATGTAGTGAGGAAAGGGGAGAGGGAGGAGGTGGGGGAGGACGAAGGGGTGGAGGGGAGACAGTGAGGGAACGAGAGAGAGGCGATGGAGTGTCAGTAGATGGAGGTCTGGGCGGCGAAGGGGAGGAGGAACGAAAAGAGGAAGAAGAAAGAAGAAAAAGAAAGATGAAGAAAAAGATAAGAAAAAAAGAAAAAGAAAAAAAGAAAAAGTAAAAAATGATGGCGGGGTTAAGAGGAAGAAAAGAGAAAAAGAAAGAAGGAGAAGTAAAAAAAAAAAAAGAAGGAGGAAAAAAAAATTCAAGTGAAGAAGAAAAAGGAAAAAGAAGGAGAAAAAAGAAATAGGAAACAAATCAACGGTTCTAAACAATCCACGTGCCCAAAATCCACGAACTCCGTTAACTTTGTTAACGGAGTCGGAATAGGTCCAACCATAGGTGCTTAACCGGACCATATTAAAGTTCAGGGGGTTAAATTCCGGGGGTGATTTAATTTTGACCAAAAGATCAAAGGGTTATTTTTTTTTCGAAGTTTTGTATCTTTTTTTTTTTCTGGTTTCCCACTGGTATCCCGGGCCGGTCCACCTTTAAGGACATCAAAGGCACCAAACTAATCCAGCTCGACTCAGGTGGCGTACCTAGGTAATGGTGGGTGAGTCTCCCAAATGAGGTTTTCTACGTACACGAGGACTCGAACCCGAGACCTAGCTTAAGCGGAACAAGTCGCTTACTACTTGAACCAACCTCAATTGGTAGTTTTGTATCGTTTCGTACTGCATATTCACACTAACCAACTAGCTACCATCGATCTATCCCAGCAGAAAAGAGAGGGAGTCCCACAAGGATCATCTATGCTCCAAATCTAGAGATATTTGAAACTTATTGAATATGTAGGGAAGGCTGCCAACCTTAACAAGACTCTGAAAACAATGCTGATATATGCATGATATATATCCTTCTAGTATAAAAAAGGCTGATATAAAATAATACTAAGTTCTGCATCTATTCTATGGCAAAGCGGAAAACACTTTTCTTTTCTTATATAGAAATTTCTTCCACTAGTTACAATGTTGAAGTTGAGAATTGGGTTTATATTTGTTCAACTATGAATGTTATAAGTTCTGTTGCTTTATATTGGAGCTTTGCTTTCTCTCTTCCTCCTTTTTCTTATTTTTTGAAAAGTTAACTTTATTAAACTCTAGAAAATGTTCGGTTTCTCTTTTTTTTTTGAAAAGAGGAGGGCAGGGCCCTATAATAACATAATTAACTAGAAGAAATAGCCAGATGGGGAGTTAAAAACCCCATAGAGTCATGAGCAAGTAAATACTGAAAAACATCAGGTGGTGTCTGCAATATCACCAACCCAGGGACCCAGGCCGAAGCAGCCTGAGCCAGGGCATCCACGACTCTATTACCTGTACGAAGAATAAACTTAAAAGAAAGCTCCTAATTACGTCGTACTAATCCCCGAATCTGTTGGAGCAGCGACATAGGCAAGTCAGGAACAGGCGCACCATCCCGCAAGAAGCTTATGAGAGTAAATGAGTCGGACTCCACTTCCACTCATCGATAACCCCTATCCCAAGCCAAATCTAGGCCTTTTATAATCGCCCATCCTTCTGCATAAAGAGTTGACCAGTCCCCAAGAGAAGCCCCAAAACCCATAATCCAACATCCATTATGGTCTCTAGTAACCACGTAAGCACTAGCTCCACGAACCATAGAAAAAGCCCCATCAGAGTTAACTTTAACCCATCCTTGGGGTGGAGGGGACCAAGACACGCCAATAGACGACCGAACTCCCTAATACACCCCACCCGTGCCAAAAGCTAGTGACGCCACTTGCACCTCCTGAGCCCGCGTCAGAATCATAGCCAATATACCCTAGGAAGAAGAGGGCTTGCCCCCAAACACTACCAGATTGCGAGCAGTCCATATAGAATGAAGAGCAATCGCAAAAATCACATCCCAAGAAGCAGAAGAAAGGGAAGTAGAAAACCGTTTAGCTAGGTTAATGGCACACCACCTGGAAAGATCCAGATGAAAGAACAACCCCCATGAGCTAGGATTAACCAAAGAAGACCACATATTCTCTATCACAGGACAGTCCTGTAATATGTGTAACAAGGTTTCCAGATGATACCTGACAGTGAGGACACAAAGAAGATGCAGCCAGATGCCGCCGAAACCTCTCCTCATTAGTAACCAAGCGCCCATGCAGAACTAACCACAGGTGCGAGCGCATGCGCTGCGGTACCTTGAGCTGCCAAATCTTCTTCCATAACCCCTCTTGCTCGACCCATCCTGCCAAACTAATTAAAGAATAGGCTGACGCAACTGTAAAAACACCACTAGCTGTGCCCAACCATAGGGGAGAATCCGGAGCCGGATTCCACTGTGGAGGAGCGACCATAGCAAGCTGCTCGTATACTGAATCAAGAAGGTATGCTGATATGATATCCCACCTCCACTTTCCTTGAGGGTCCACCAGATCACGTACCGGCCGGCCCACAAGATCCTCAGGAAGAGGAGCAACCGCCACATTAGAGAGAATACCAAGTTCAGTACACCACAGGTCCTCCCAAAATCGGACAACCTGACCATCACCTAGATTCCAAGTTATCCCCCTCAATAAGGACTGCAACTGATCAAAAATACCTCTCCACAATGGGGATGCTTTCCATTTCTCCAGAGTGTTCGGCAGGGAAGAAAGTTCAACATTATATTTGGAGCAAAGTACCCGAACCCACAAAGCCTCCGGATAAGTAAGAATACCCCAGGCTAACTTCATCATAAAGCAATCATTTATAACACTAGCAGGACAAACCCCAAGGCTGCCCGACTCCTTGGGTTGTGTAATGGTTTCCCAATTAACCAAGTGCAGCTTTCGACATTCAGCTGAGCTCCCCCAAATAAACTTTCGACATTTTGCATCCAGCTCTTGGCAAATAGTCTTTGGTAACCTCGCCATTTGCATAGTGAAAGCTGGCATGGAGGTCAGCACCGACTTAACCAGCGTGATGCGACCAGCCAGAGACAAAAATCTAGCTTTCCACCCACTCAGCCGATTAGAGGCCTTAGTGAGAATCTCCTGGTAGGTTAAGCGTGTCGCACGATCATGGAGGAGAGGCACACCCAAATATTTCCCCAAGTTTGTAGTCCTGGGAATATTACAAACATCACTGAGACGAACACCCAACTCCTCTGACACATTCTTTGAGCAGAACAACTTCGACTTCTGGCGACTAACCTTTTGGCCTGACACCACACAGAAAGTTTCCAGACATTCCATCACAAACAGAGCCTACGCCACCGATGCTTCACCAAACAATAAGAGATCATCTGCAAAGAAAAGAAGGGACAAGGGAGGCCCATTGCGACCTAGATTAAGGACAAAATACATCAGTCGGACTTCCATTCCAGAGAATCCGCATCCGAGAGATAGAAATACATTCCATAATAAGCTTAACTATAGAAATCGGTACCTTTGCTAAAACCAAGGTTTCCTCCAAAAAACTCCACCGAATCCTATCATAAGCTTTTTCTAAGTCAATCTTCAAAGCCATCATACCAGGGCCAGTAGTACGACCCTTCATAGTATAGATGACCTCCTGAGCAATAATAATATTATCTATAATATGGCGACCAGGAACAAAACTACCATGCTCCGGGCTCACTAACAAATCCATCACCCTCTTAAAACGGGAGGATAAAAGCTTCGTTATAATCTTGTAAGCAACATTGCAAAGACTAACAGTCGGAATTTGGAAATATGATCTGGATGGTTGACCTTAGGAATAAGCACAATAAGTGTATCATTCACTCTGGGATCCATTCTCTGAGAGCTAAAAGCATCCTGCACAAAATATACAATATCATCCGCAACCAAGGACCATTGGCTCTGGTAGAAAAGGCATGCAACCCTTCTGGCCCTGGTGCCTTCAAAGCCCCCATTCTAAACACAGCCCGCCGAACCTCCTCAAAAGTGACTATTGCATTCAGACCCTCCAAAGTACCTGGATCCACTACCGGGAAACCACCAGGTAATGACGCTGAACCCAGAGCCCCCTCCTCCGCATACAAGTGGGAGAAAAACTGCACTGCCATCTGCTGGAGGCAAAGTGCATCATATACCCAGTCTCCTTGATCATCCTGCAAGGCTTCAACCCGATTCTTCTTCCTCCTGACCTTAGTAGTCATATGAAAAAAGTGAGTATTACGGTCCCCATGTTGCAGCCATTTACAACGAGACTTCTGCAACCAGACTAGTTCCTCACGAATCAGAATTTGTTCGTATTCAAACGGAGTTGAGCCTCCAGTCGCCGCAAGAACCTATTTGGTTGGCGATCCAAAGCCAACTCCACCCCCCATAGCTGTTGTAGCAATCTTCTCTTTTGATGGAAAACATTTCCAAAGCACAACTTATTCCATAACTGGACTGCATCACAGAAATTGGAGAAAATCTCCACCATAACTCCACTATGACGCCAGACATCACGTACCAGGGAGGTGAATTGAGAATGGGTAAGCCATGCTGCCTGGAACAAAAACGGGCGAGGAGATGCAAACCCCTGACTGTGTGCTGATTCCCTAAGCAACAGAGGCCTATGATCAGATTTAACCCTTGGAAGATGGAACACCGAAGCATCATCAAAACGGGACCGCCAACTGTCATTAGTCATCATCTTGTCTAGGCGTCGTCTCATCATGCCCATGAACCAAGTAACCCAAGGACCCTTAAATCCCAAATTAGTAAGACCACAGTTCTCCATCCATTCTCAAAAGTGTGCAAGCCGATTGAATTGGATAGTACTACCCCCTTGAGTCTCCTCTGGATGAGCAATAGTATTGAAATCACCCATAAGTACCCAAGGATCCTGCATCCTTTTGCTAATGGATAACAACCATGGCCACAAAACACTTTGCCTACTTTCCGAAGACACGCATAGACAACAGAAAGAAAAAATGGGGCCTTTCCATGTGGCGTCACCCGAACATGAAGAAACTGCCCAAATCTCTGCTCCACTGAAAGTGCAAGGGACTTAGGCCTCCACAAAACCCAGATACCACCTGAAAAACCTCATGCATCCTCATGAACCAAGCCCTGAAAGCCCAAACTGCGAATGACTCTGTCACCTGTTTTACCAGTGATCCGCGGTTCCAAAATAACCGCTAAATGAACCCGATACTGCTGAACCATATCCCTAAAGGAGATAGAAAATAAATCACTTTTCGCTCCTTGACAATTCCATGACAAGTAATTCAGACTATCCATTAAAAGTGAGAGGAAAGTCCACCACCAAAGCACTACCCCCCATCACTGGGATCCAATTTCCATAGATCAGTTCTTATTTCCACTGACATAGCCACCACCCATGGTTTTAACGTCAACTGATAGTGTCTAAGTAGATCTAGTCGGATCCATTATAGGAGCATTTGCCTTCCAAAATTTTTTTGAGGTCTGATCTTTACGTTTCAACGAGGGTGGATCACAACCAACAGTCTCGTCTTGAATATCCATATCATCATCAGTAGTAGATACTCCTGCAGGAATTATCACTGGCTTTGCATGCTCTTAGGGTAAGGGAGTGATTTCTTGAATTTATCTAAATTAATAACATCACTACGTACCTGCATACCGCCAATCCCAGCCAAAGAATCCGTAGGACAAACCATACAAGGAATCGGCCCTGTGGACTTGCCCGCACCAGACGAGCTTTTCCAAGGTTTAGGGGTGGACTTCTTCTTTTTCTCTAGTTGAATGGCCTCTGTAGGTAAAGCCGTAAACACAACAGCATCAGGGACAGTGCCAGAGGAAGAGGGAACATCAGCATCACACATCACTTCATTCAATAATGCAGTAGCTGATCCAAGGTCAAAGGGGTTCGCTGCAATCTTCGTTCCAGAATCCTTAAACCAGCCACGAGGGGTTGGGCTGCGTGGTTTCCGTGATACTCGCATCCACGAACCAAATTTGGATGCTTCAGCACTACCAGAAGCCCCGGGGGAAGAAAATGATGTAGCAGTGGCCTCCAAAGTAACCTATGATGCCTGTACTGGCGCCGTTGGTGGCTGCGCTGTCCGTGCAGCAGGACAGTTCGACGCCATATGCACCACAATACCACATAGAAAGCAGAAGTCCGGAATATCCTCATAGCACACTTCAAACCACCTTCCTTCAATCTTCACCCGCCCCAGCGGTAGCTTAGTAAACTCCACTTCAATAGCTAATCGTGCAAACTTTGCTCTCTCAGCATGAAGCGTGTTAATGTCAATTCGGATCGGCTTCCCAATCTGCTGGGCCAGAGCATTCAGGATATCCTGTCTGTACAATTCCACCGGTAACTGCGGGATCAGCACCCATACAACAGTCTTTGTTGGCTCTCTGGACGTATCAAAACCCGCCTGCCAAGTCTGTACTGTCGAATACGAGCCCTGAATTGTCCAAGGACCGTTAGCCAGCGCTCTAGCATAGTCTTCCTTCTTCTCAAACCGCACCAGGTAATAGTCATTGGCTAGGGCAATCACCTGGAAGCCACCTCAAGGCTTTCACAGAGAAGCCACTTTTGCACAGATCACTCGGTAACTAAACCACCGACCAAGAACTTTCACAATAACTGAGAAGACCCATGGACAGGCTATATGAGATCGGAAGCACTCTGAGAATCGGAGCGATGGGCCGTCACCCTTCATCTCAACCCGAATATCATCTATCGCCAATTGAAAGCCATCATCAGCTCGGTACGGTACAATGCCCGTGTGCCACTGCACAAGCTTATCCTCAAAAGAGGGTCTGACCGCAGAGCCAGGAGAGAACCCAGGAGGTACGTCGGGTGGTCTCGGTGGCCCTCTGTGGGCCACGCTCGACGTCGCCATGACGGCGCTCCCGTAGAAGGTGGGTACTTGTCGAAAATCCTAGAAACCAAACTTCAGAGAAAACCGAAAACTTTGGAGCCATGTTTTTTTCTCTCTTATTACACGACTCTTCAACTGTCAGTTATATCCTCAATGCAATTTCCTATTTAAAGAAGTTGGGAGGTAAGTTTGTGCCTTCAAGCAATGTTTCGTGCTAAGTGATCCAATGTAAACAGGATTAATTCAGGAAGATCAATCCGTGTATACTTGTGATGGTGTAAAACAATCCATAGAAAGGAAAGTGTTCACTCTGAAGTGAATAATATGGATTTATAGGAAAAAGGAAAGAACAGAAAAGATGCGGAAGAAAATTTTAATTTAACTTTTTCAGCATGATGGTAACTTTTATTAAGTTTTTTTAATTGAACATTACAAACCCTACCATGGTAAGGTTGTTCTTTTTCTTTTTTTTTCTTATATAACCGATAATCATTATTAAAGATTAGAGCAAAACATAGTCTGTAATGTTCAATTATCGGTCTGACATGTGGCCATTGGATCTATATGTCTTGAATTATTTAATATATGTTATTTAATTTTTATTTAAAAAATAATTAAAATGTAATTTTTATTTAAAAATTAATTTAAAAGATACCTAAAAAAATAGGAAGAGGAAATAGTTGTAAAGGAAAAAAAATGAGCACTGGACTCGCTTAATATATATTTTTCATTTATTGGAATTAAAATTCAAAACTAGATAAATGAAAACAAATTTTAAAAGAATTTAAAATTTAAAATTTTTAAGAAAGGAAAGCCCATTGTCGTTAATATTGTTATGACACTAAAATCAAGGACTTATAAAATCCTACTTTTCCTCCTCAATACTCTCCTTATTCTTCTAAAAGTTTTAAATGGTATTTTTTCGGTAAAAAGGTTTTTTATGTCCCTGCACTTTTACATTTTCATTGCTGTTGTCCCTGTTCTTTGAGAATTATCATTATTGTCCCTTAACTTAGGTAAAATAGGATATTGTTTTATAATTTACCTTCAATAACCGCTAACTTCACCTGGTGGCGACACATGTTTTGTAGACCCTAGGTTGTACGCACGATAAAGGAACAAAGGTTGTTTAATTTTAATCCACATAGTCCTGAGGATATTGAGATCAAACTTCTTATCCCAATCAACTAGTTCACCATTGAAAACTAGAGCCAAATACGAGATTGTAGCGAAGAAAAGGATATTCCAAGATGAAAAGGGAAAAAAACCTCCAAACCTCACTCTCATCGGCGGATAAGATCAGTGCATGTGGCTACCAGCACAGTCACTGCCATGGCCACCACCAAAGTCATCACGATCCCGGCCTAGAGAATCGATATAGCAACAAAATCAAGCAGGTTTGTTCACATAACAACAAAATCAAGCGAAAAAATTAAATAGATTTTCATATCCAAGCGAATCCAAAATCACAACACGTAGCCGGGAAAAATTAAAAAAAAAAAAGAATAGTCAGGTTTAGCCACCTTTAACAACCAACACGCCATCAAGCACCGAGCATCATAAGAAAAGAAAACCCTATCTATTTTGCCCACACCCACCGACGAGAAACCCGAGGAGAAGAAAAGGAGGGGGGCATGGTGCAGAGTCCATCATGGTCATTCATGCGCCGAGAGAATAGAAAACTACTATGCCACTAGCACAGCCTCCAAACGTGAAGGAAGAGCTGTCGCTGATGAGTTTGTGCGGTGAGCGTGGGAAGAAAAGAGAAGAGAAGAGAAGAGAAGAAAGAGGAAAGAAGAAAAAAAAAAAGAAAAGAGAGGGCACGAGGAGAGAAGAGAAGAGAAAGAGAAAAAGAAAATAAAGAAAAAGAATGGATTATTTTTTAAAATTTAAAAAATATTTTTTCTTCTTAAAATATAAAATATAAAGTATAATAAAAAATAAAAAAAATAAAGAAATTAGCCATCAATGGGCCCATCTGCCACGTGTCCATCTCAAAAGGGAAAACCGGTTATTGTAGGTAAATGGTACAATAACACCCGGTTTATTCTAAGTTAAGGGATAACAATGATGATTTTTAAAGAATAGGGACAACAAAGACGAAAATAGAAAAGTGTAGGGATATAAAAAACCTTTCTACTGTATTTGTTCAAATATCAACCCTCACCTTAATCTTCTCTAAATTTTTTAAAAGATACTTATTTTGAAAATAAAGATGAACATACTAATCACGACCATTTTTTTCCTATCTTTTTGTACTTAATCTTCTCTAAATTTTAAAACAGTATTTATTTATAGTAATCATAATTGCGATGAGAATAAAATTAAAAGGGTTTGTTAAGTGGGGTGTGTCTTTGTTTCGTCAAAAAAATAAAATTAAAAGGGTTCACTATACGATACGATACGAAACACAATAATATCTTTCTTCTTCAATTTTCAATTAAATCCTATCTTTATCTCCTCTCCATCTTCTCTCGTCAACCGTACTAAAAAAAAGAAGCACAAAAAAATGCGATCATGGAATCACCACCACCTGCAAATCACCGCCGCCACCGTCTGCAAATCAGAGCACCGCCGCCACCGTCTGCAAAGTTGCTCCGCCACCGCCTTCAAATCAAAGCACCACCACCACCTGTAAATTCGCCGTCACCCTTCCCTCATCTTTCGTCCTTTTGTCTCCCTTACTACAAATCCAGAGACCCCAACTCCTTCCCCGTTCTTGCTCCCGTCCCCTTAAGTGAGACTCACCCACAACTCCTCCTATGCCCGAAAGCATCACCCCAAGAACCCTCAAAACATGAAATCAAACCCACCAAATTCATCCCCACTGGATGCCGCCCAAGCAGGTGTTGCCGAGCTCAAAGCAGCAGTGGAAAGGGCACAACAATGTGGACCATTCGATGTAACAAATTCATCCCCACTGTCGAAACCCTCCTCTTCCTTGCGCATCAGTTCAAAAACATTCAAAGCCTCCTTAGCCATCCGCACACCCGCTTATCCAAAAATCATGGTTGCCCACAAGACGGTGTTTCTCTCAGGCATTTCATCGAATATCTTGCACCCTTATGACACAAACCCAAATTTACAATGCATGTCAAGCAAAGAACTCCCAACAAACACATCATCAAGACTTGCCAATTTCATAGCCAGCGCATGACCTTGTTGCCCGCCAAAGACATCGGCCAAATTCGACGCTGCAGTGAATACATCATATAATAAGTATACATTGAACAATTATGATGTATAAACTCTATCAACAAGCAAAATTCAAAGATATGATACATGAAAAGGCAATAAACCGTGGTAGCTCCCTGACACAAAATGAGATGTCTTACAGGTTGGGGAAGGAAGCGCCGAGAGTGCCGCAAGGTGTCGTTGATCAACGACGAGGAGAGGAGAGGATGGGAAAATGAACTGAGGGATTATGGGTTTCGAAAAATTTTATGGGACCCACAAACTTGAATATTTGAGAAATAAGCTGCGGCCCACAATAATTTTTATGTATTGCCAATAGAAATGCGACACGTGTCAAGTGGACTCGAGCAGATGGCCATGTCATCGTTCGGGCTATCCGAGGTATACAAAAGGGACAAAAATTTAAACTCAGGGTACAGAGAAAGGACACAGAAACCCCAGAGTATACGATCGGGACAAATGAAAAACTCGAGGTATATAAAAGGTGCTTAAACCTACTTTTATTCTACTAAGTCAACTCCCATGTATAGTATGTTTCCGCATTCATATTAATTTATTCAGGTTGGCTACTGCATAAAAGCAAGTTAGTACAATTTCCGTCTATGATTTTTAACAATTTAATTCCACTGCATATATTTCTGCTTTCTTGGTTTCGTTAATTTGGATATTGTTAGTGTTTCTCGATGATATAAGTGCACTTAAGAGGCTATATTCTTTTGATTTAGCCATTCAAACACGACAGCTTTTTCACCATTAATTAATTGATCACCTAGTCCGGTATAGTGTGGTGTTAAAAATTGAGTGGCAGTGATCCCAGCTGAAATGAGAACATCAAAGGTTTCTGCAGGCAGTTCATCTTCAGGTTATCGCATATGGATTCTAACTTTTGCAATGAGTCTAATATTATTGATCACACATCATGGTTTCATAACCAGTCATCTGCTATTCCAAGTGAAAGATTTCATCAGCCCTTGGTGATTGTCCCTTGCTTACTGGTTTTTTTGGTAGTAATGGAGATGGGAAGAGAATGCTGAGGCTCTTGAAGGCAATTTATCATCCAAGAAGCCAGTACCTCTTGCAACTTGATGCCGAATCATCGAACTACGAAAGGGAATACATGGTCAATTCAGTCCAATCAGAGAATGTGTTTCGAGCATTTTGCAATATTAATGTTGTTGGGAAAGGTTATACTTTGAATTCCAAATGGGGTCATCTTCTCTTGCTGCTGGACTTCACGCGACTGCCTTACTTCTCAAGCTAAGCACAAAATGGTATTGGTTCATCAATTCAAGTCCCTCTTGTTGAAGACTTACTCCTGTTATTTGAGGTATGCTGTTCAAGTGTTTGTTAAAATGTCTGTGTGAGTGTTTTGTGTATGAAAATAAGAAGTCAGTCACGTGGTGTAATTGTTGAATCTGGTAGGTGCAAGAGGAGAATAAGTAATTGTATTTTGTATGTGTCTATTAGCAAGTTGGAGTCTTACCATTGTATTTTGTGCTTGTCTATTAGTTAGTTGGAGTCTTTTGATAATTAAGACTCCAGAACTTTCATGAGTGTATGATAATTCTGAGTTCTTTGGTGGTCAGCATTGTATCAACACGTTCATCCACATGAACACAAAAATTGTGTATAAAACTACTGCTGCTGTAATGCATTATGTGAGAGTGAATAAAATCACTTCTTCTCCAAAAATTGAGTGTTGTGATCAATCAAATGATGCATTGTTCTCTTCATATTTAAGTGCTTTATTAATTGGTTAAATCCTGTAGAACCATTATTATTCTTTGGCTATCTTGTTCTCTTCAATTGGTAGCGGAGCTTAATATCGTTCTTACGGGAAGATTTGGAAGCCATGATTGCACCATAACCAGCTATTCCTTCATCATCATTGCCTACGCCTCGAATCTTTTCTGGAGAGAATTATGACTATTAGGCAGTAAGGATGAAGGCATTCCTCATTGCAAATGAGCTTTGAGAACTGATAAAACAAGGTTTTGAAGAAGAAAAAGAGATAGAAAGCTTGACTGTCCAACAATTGAAGACATACAAAGAGAATTATCAAAAAACACAATAAGGTAATGTCTTATCTCTTTTCTTTGGTTTCAGCTTCAATCTTTCCCACCATTGTCAGTTGTGCTACTGCAAAAGAGGCTTGGGAAGTGCTACAGCAAGACTCAAGGTTCTGAAGAAACTCGAGCAATTAGATTACAGACCTTGAGGAGGCAATTTGAGGCTTTGAAACTAAAAGAAGCTGAATCCATCAAAGATTATACCTCTCGAGTGTTGGAGATAGTTAATCAAATGAAGCTTTTATGGTGAGAAGGTTGCAGAATTGAGGGTGGGTGAAAAAATTGTGCTTACAGTGACAAATAAGTTTGAAGCTAAAGTATCCGCAATTGAGTCAAAAGACATCACCAAGCACACAGTCACTAAACTTGTGGGCTCACTTTAAGCTCATGAACAAAGATTAGACAAGAAAGATGAAGAAGAAATAGAAGAAGCTCTTCAAATAAGGCAAATATTTAAACCAAGTAGCAACAAAGAGATTCAAAGGCAAAGCAATATCAAGAAAGGTGAGAAGAAGTTCCTAGTAGCAGCAAGTGTTAACACCCAATTTAACCCATGTTTTATTCTTTTATTTATAAATTTTGAATGTGTTTATGACTTTGATTGATGAGATGATTTGATTACTAGTATGAATATGCTTGAGATTTATTGATCATAGAATAAGAATATTTTATTTGTTTAATTTTTTATTTATGTTTGGCCCTTTATTATTTATTTAATTTTCGGCCAAAAAAATATGGATTTCTCTAGTGAATTAGCCCATTTTAAGACATGACCTGCAGCATAATTCACTCTTTAATTTCGTAGAAATTGGGGAATAAATATATATTTTAAGTGTTTTTATGAAAAATAAGTATGGAAATTATTATTTTAATGTGTATACTTGATGGAAAGGTAAGGTGGGAGTATTCTGGAAGCTTTTAGAACGTTTTTAGGTCAGGGGATAACCTAAGGGGTGAGGAAACCTAAAAGAAATCGGATTAGGAGAGAAAAAGTAAGAAAATAGGAAAAACTGTCCAGTCTGTGGCGGCCAAGGACCCACGACCGCCACGACTGGCGGACATAGGACGCATGACCGCCAAGCCATGGCGGTCACGGCTTCCAGAACATTCTTTTTTATGCCTCTTTTTGATTTCTACTCTCAACCCTTAATTTAAGTCGGTTCAATCTCGATCCTTAGATCACTAAATCGACCCTTAGACCTGAACACTATAAATAGGACCCTCCCCTTTCACAAATAACACACATTATAGAGGCATAAGCTTCCACACACTCAAGGCTTGAGCACTTTGGAGAAAACTCTCTTTCTTTAAGGTTTTAGGGCATTAGAGGAGCTGGTTTTCTAAGGAGATCTCGTGGACAGGAGTAGCAAGGGAGCAGTAGCAAGAGGAGAGCAAGTGGAGGAGAAGAAGGAGGCAAACTGGGGCAAATCATTGAGAAGAAAGTTTCAAACCCGAGAGGAGCATCCTCTGTGCGCACTCTCGGGAGATTTGAGATATCTGGAGCTGTAGTGGTTGGATTTTGCGTTATTAGAATCTCTAGAAAGCTAAGAGAGAGATCTACAACTTTCTTGTTGACACCAGATGTCGGTTCTGCATCCATCGATACCAGAATCTAATTGAAGGCGTGACAAGATTCAGCTAAGAAGCGAAAAGCACTTAGTAGCTATAGGAGGGCCTCAAGAGATAGCCTTAGCCCTTTTGATTCGATTTTTTGCTGCTTATTTGTTGTTGTGATGCTATTGATGATGGTGCTATAATGGTTATAAAGTAGCCATGTTAGAACTACGTAGCTTTAACCCCGGTCACTCGGATACGTAGGTAGTCTCGGTTTGAGAACGGAATGCAAGCCAAGTTTGCGTGTTGTGTTTTTGTTTGTGTTGATGCTATGATATTGCTGTGATGTTGATGCTGTTGCTGTGATATTAGTATTGAGGTTGTGATGTCGATCTTGATGTTCTGGTATTGATGTTATCGTGATGTCGCATTGAGGAGCATTATGATGAATTGTTGCGGTATTGCTATGATGTTGATATCGTAATTGTGATGATTGATGTCATGACTTTGATGTTGAGGTTGCTGCAGTAGTGTTGATGTTATAGTGATGTTGCTGCATTGTTTGTTGTGTTATTGTGATGCAATGTAAGAACTATGTGAGCTTTGAACCCATGATAGGGGGTACGTAGGCAGTTTCTAGTGGTTTGAAACGGAAGCTCAATTATGTGTTTATTTTCCGTTTTGTTTTCTTTTTGCTTTCATTTTGGTTTGCTTTGTTTTGTTTTGTGTTTGTTTGTGCATGAGGCATGTAGGGATCTTCAATTGCACATGATTTCGCCCAAACACGGATGGGTCCCTATCATCTTCCCATCTGTGACGAACCCCCGGATGTCAGGATTTTCCTAGATTTTTCCCTTAATAAAATCTAGGTGGTGACTCTATTGGTGTTGGATAGACCCGAATCAGAAGGTGTAAGGATGCGAGTGAGGGGAATGAGTAAATCGTAATCCGAGTCCTCACAGTTGGTAACTCCGCTGGGGAAGTAGTGGGTTCAAGAAATCATGTGCAATTGTTGATTATTGTATGCCTCTTTTGTTTCTCATGTACGTGTCTTGCATTCATGAATTATTGTGTGAAGCTTCTAACATAAGAGGGTGAGGCGATCCTAGTCTGGTAGATACCATCCTCAGGGGTTATCGGGTAGAGTGAACCTACATCTCGCTGTTTAGCAATGATGGGATTAATAGGCCTGAGACTTCACGCGACGTCCTACGTCACATGCAAATAGGCCAAGCTATCCCTTAGCGACGGTCCTTTAGCCCCCAACCAACATCTATCCTCCGCATCTCATCCATAATTAATCAATACGTGGTACGTGCATTCTGTGTGTTGTTTTTGTTACGTGCTGTTCGTTCTGAAAAAAAAAATAAATAAAATAATAAAAAAACCATTCGCCGTGCTGCTTCTGTGTGAAAAATTGTGTGGTGTAGGTTGATGAATTTAGTAAATACACTCTAGGGACGTGAGTCTATACATGAAAGATGATGTTGATTCTTTGGTGTTGTTTACTCTTGTTTTTGGTCTACCTTGTTTTTCAGAATCCATACTTGCATACATTACACATTGAATTCCATACTTTTCAAATCAAACAAATCGAGCCAAGGTGTTTTGTTTTCAAAATCTCTTTCATAAATGAAACTTGGGTCTTCTAAAAAAAAAAACATTTTCGAAGAGAAGAACACATGTTTCGTGAGTATATCTCATCACTTTTTAAAATAAAACAAGGCCTAAGTCTAGGACTTCTGATGACTGTGAACCTTAATTCATGAAAATTATATCTCTAAGACACCATGGGTAATAGACATAATGAGTTGGTAGTGAAGGCACTGATGGAGATGGTGAACACACTTAAGGATGAAACCTCCGTGAATAGAGATGGGCAAGGATTGGGCAAATCTAGCTATGAGGAGGGGATGTCCCAATGGAACCAACAATTTGGAGGAGCACATTGCCACCCGACTACCTTGGAAGATAGACGACGACTGCAGGTGTTGGAGGAGAAGGTGCGAAATTTGGAACGAATGATTGGTGTGCCCGTGAACCCTATTGAAGAGTCTAGATCATCATCGCACATTGTGCAAAAATTTAGGGCATTCACCCCTCTTCCCGTGTCTTCTGTATTCATATGGCTGCTTTCTATAATTTGGTTTGTTAAAAACCAGATCCTATCTAAAAGACTTCCTCATTTTATTTGGTATGTTAGCAACCAAATTTGGTTTCTGTGACATGCTCGTGCTAGGACTTGTGGTTATCACCGACATATGTGATTTATTGAGAACTCTATATGAAGTGTCGTGTTTATAAGGAACGCTAGATTTGGCCTGATGTGTACATATTTTGCACATCATTTTGGGGGTTATTTTGTGATATTTGACTTTCTTTTAGTATTTATTTATTTATTTTCTAGCATTTTATTTTTTTTTTTATTTTAATAAAGCTGTCATTATAGTGTACGAGGTCTTTTGTGCAGGAAATGAGGATTTTTTTTGACTTCTTTGGATTAAATCAGCAAAGTTTGGATTAACTTGGAGTTGCATCACAAGTTGATAGCAAATCATTTCCAGCTAGCCAGTGTCTACGTGGCAATCCCTTATTGGAACCATCCATGAATTATTTTATTAATTCCAGAAAATTGCAGCAACCTTCCAAGAGATATTTCAGGAGGTGACATTCAAAGCTTTGGCTCCTACAACACGTGGCTACCTTGCAAATCAGGAAGAGTAACATTTTGTGCAAGTTGACCATTTCCTAAGGGTGCGTTTGGAACGCTGGACGGGACTGGACTGGACAGTTGTCCTGTCCAATGAAGCATTTGGTTCAGTGGACAGAGATTGGGACTGTTGTACTAAATCATGCTTGGTTAGCTGTACAGAGCTCAGGACTAAATACAGTAATGTCAAAATTGCCCTTGGTGCTGGAAGAAGTGGTTAAGTATAGAATAAAGAGTATTTTAAGTGTAAATGAAGGTATGTAAGATGAAAAAACTACATTTTATTTATTGACAATATCATTTTGGGCATGTGACAATCTATTTCTCATTAAAATTTGTAGGAAATTAAAAAAAAATAATTTACGACAACTCTCTTGGAAACCGCTAGTTTTCGCTCAAGTCTTAAGACAAAATTTTTATTACGGATGTTTCCATTACTCCTTATGTGTAATGAAATTATACTGTATTTAATTCATTCTTCTTTTGCCCACGTTGATTATATTTGTTTTAATTAACCATTAATTGAGTGTGAAAAGTAAAATTTGAATACCTAATAAATTCGTTCTCTTCCAATTCCCAAACATCCGTAAGTTGGTGAAATATTGTATCGTTACATATATTGGATGAGTTGTAAGTCAATAAAAAGGTACGGATATCGAATTTGTAATTTTCTTTGTAAGTGATTACAAATTCTTCACAATGGCCACGACAACTAAAGCTAAGACAAACCCGAATGCCATTTTGATCAAGTCTGTGTACTTCACATGAGCATCCAAAGCAACTCTCATGCCCTCAAAATTGGTATGCGACATTCGTATATTGGGGGCACACACGCATTTGTGCTCGGATTTGATGGAGAGTCATCGAAAACATATGCATTGTCACGCACCCATCGTTGCTCGCTTAACACATATGTAACTTGTGCTTCCTATAAGGTTTTGAAACCTTTGAATTTGGCATGCGGAAAGGAATCATTATGCAGCTTAGCCTCGTCCCAATTGTCGTAAACACCATTACGTCTCCCGTTATACACAACATAATACTTATATTTGCCCATGGCTCACACCTACACATGCCCAAATCATGGTTACAACACCAATAACACGAACATATACAAGTCAACTTCAATCCAACCACCATTCCAATCTGCCTAAGTACTTGCCATTAACAATGTCATCAACATCCGTAAATAAGCCTTCATTCAAGCAAACATAGTTAATTAGACACTGGCAACATCAACACAACAGCAAATAACACAGCACTGCCAACTACTAAACCAATGAAGCAAGCATGTTCAACATACCAACTTACCAAACTACCAATTGCATGAAAAATAATGCCAACAAACACATAGAATACTGCTTGTAAGAAACTGCCAAGCAATAATGCTTTCATTACCCCAATCCACAGAACCACACAAAGAGAACATCCAGGGAAATAACCAAGTACATGTACCCAATACTTACAAAATGCATCTTGCCATGACTAACTAGCCGAGAATATTCAAAATTGCATAGCATAGATGACTATAAAAGCAGTTATAAGCTTCTAAGCTACGGAGTGGGTTAGTTCCTAGCTGCTAACTAGTCAGTAGGCTACTGTCATATGTACCAAAAGGCAAGACTGCATAAAAAACGGCAGCACCTACTACACCACCAATAGACTTCACTTCCCAAGCAGGCTGGCGACAAACTTAATGCGTTGCTCCAGCTCCAGCTCCCAAAAATAGTTGGCATACTTGGGTTGACGCCCCATTGCCTTCACAACCTGAATCACTTTTGATGTAGTAATCCCCATCTTCCTCAGCTCCTCTCCCAAAGTACGGGGCGAATCCTGTTAGTAATATGCCCGAAAGCCAATCTATGGATGATTGTATTCATGTGTACATATTTGAGGTTATGCCTATATATATATGATTATGAGATAATCTCTTGCACGTATATAGAACCCTAGTGTATATGTATTTGATATGTATATTCTTAAAGGTCCCTAGACGTTTATTATTATGGTTGGGTTGTAATAATAAAATAAGG